>MU706739.1:45259-81173 GCA_026770625.1 Nicotiana glauca
CCGTAGAACTGACCCTCGCAAAATTTAAAGGAAAATATGCGACGACTATGCGGTCCGCATTTTGATTATGCGACCGCATTTCGACCGCATAACTGACTTCAATTTTAACCAACATTCTGCCTCACTCTACGGCAGATATGTGGTCCGTATTTCAATTATGCGACCTCATTCTGGACCGCATTTCTTGCATTTTTTTTGGAAACTTATTCTTTATGAATTGTTAACACATGCTCCTAACTTGGCACCACGGAACTCGGGTTTTTTAGTAGGGATTTCACAAGGCCTTACAGATCCATGGATTCTGAAACTATCAAGATGACCCACAAAGTGAGTGCAATAGTGCATTCAATGGTTGTGAAGCTAGAAGATCCCGGTGCTTTCACCATTCCTTACACTATTGGGAGTGTAGACTTTGCTAAAGCTCTATGTGATTTAGGGGCAAGTATCAACTTGATGACCTACTTAGTTTTCATGACTTTGGTTATTGGGAAACCGAGGCCCGACTTCCATGAGATTGCAAATGGCGGATAGATCAATGAACAGACCATTAGGTATTATTGATAATGTTCTTGTCCGGGTGGACAAATTTATCTTGCCAACAGATTTTGTGATTCTTGACTGTGAGGTCAATTTTAGGTGCCTATAATCTTGGGAAGACCTTTCCTTGTAACTGGGAATGCCTTAGTTGATGTGGAAGCATGGGAACTCACTTTTCGAGTGGGAGATGAAAAAGTGGTCTTTCATGTGTGCAAGTTAATGAAGCAGCCCAACTGTACCAAAGTGCGCTCATTTGTGGATCTTGTCACGGCAGTGATAATTGATGATACTAGTGCAATAATCAATGTAGAGGACCCTCTAGAGGCGATTTTGTTGAATCTTGATGTAAATAAAGATGAAGGTCGTGTAGAGTGTTTCAATTCTTTACATGGAATGGGCTCTTACTCTTATGAGCCTCAGAAGCTATCATTGGATCTTGAGAGTAGGAAGACTCCACCAACAAAGCCCTCAATCGAGGAACCTTAGATGTTTGAGTTGAATCTGTTGCATCCACACCGAGACTTCGAGTACTTAGGCCCTAATTCAACTTTTCCAGTTATTCTTTCCTCTTTTCTTACTAACAAACAGGTAGATGCCATATTGGCGGTGCTCCAAAAGTGGAAGAAGGCAATTGGATGAACTTTAGCTGATATTCGAGGAATAAGCCCCACATTCTGTTTGCACAAGATTATTCTTAGATAATGCAAAACCCTCTTTGGAACATCAAAGGAGATTGAACGAGGCAATGCAATAAGTTGTGAAAAAGGAGGTGATCAAGTGGTTGGATGTCGGAGTTGTGTACGCCATCTCTGACAGTTCTTGGACTTCACTAGTGCAATGTGTGCCAAAGAAGGGTGGTATGACTGTGGGACCAACACGCAAAATGAACTAATTCCTTCCCAGACAGTTACCGAATGGAGGCTGTGCATGGATTACCGCAAGCTGAACAAGGTGACCCGCAAGGATCACGTTCCATTGCCTTTCCTTGACCAGATGCTTGATCGACTTGCTGGGTGTGCCTTCTACTGTTTCTTGGATAGGTATTATGGGTACAACAAAATTTGATTGCTCCGAAATATCAGGAGAAGACTGCCTTCACTTGCCCATATGGTACCTTTGCCTTTTCTAGGATGCCATTCGAGTTGAGTAATGCACCGGTTACATTCCAGCGGTGTATGATGTCCATTTTCACCGACATGGTGGAATATATTTTAGAGGTGTTCATGGATGACTTTAGTGTCGTGGGTGACTCATTTGACGAATTCCTAATGAATCTTGATATGGAGTTGGCCCGGTGTAAAGAAACCAATCTTGTGCTCAATAGAGAAAAATGTCATTTCCTGGTTGAGGAGGGCATAGTCCTTAGTCATAAAATTTCAAAACATGGCATAGAGGTGGTCAAAGCTAAAATATAGGTGATTTCAAGGATTTCTCCCCCCACTTCTGTCAAGGGGGTTAGAAATTTTCTTGGGCATGCGGGGTTCTACCAGAGATTTATCAAGGATTTTTTGAAGGTAGAGAATCCTTTGTGCAAGCTATTAGGAAAGGATGCCAAGTCCATGTTTGATGAGGGATGTATGCAAGAATTTGAAGTTCTTAAGCACAAGTTGACCACCACTCCTATTATTACCGCACCCAATTGGAGCTTGCCTTTCGAGCTCATGTGCGACGCGAGTGATGTTGTGGTTGGGGCAGTTTTGGGTCAAAAAGTGAGCAAAATGTTTCATCTGGTGTACTACGTGAGAAAGACAATGAATGATGCCCAAAGGAACTACACGAGGACTGAAAAAGAGTTGTTGGCTATTGTGTTCGCAATGGAAAATTTTTTGCCATATCCCATGGGCTCCAAAGTCATAGTGCATAACAATAATGTTGTTCTTAGGTAATTGATGACGAAGAAATATTCCAAAGCGAGGCTAATGCGATGGGTCTTGTTACTGCAAGAGTTTGATTTGGAAATTATGGACCGAAAGGGTAGTGAAAACCAAGTGACAGACCATTTGTCCCGCTTGGAGGAGGAAGGGAGGTCGTGTGATGGCGTAGAGATGAATGATACATTTCTCGATGAGCAACTACTTTCTGTGTCGATGAATGATATGCCATGGTTTGCAGATGTTGCTAATTTCCTTATGACTGTATAATCACGTGTGAGCTCTCTTTTAAGCCAAAGGAAAAAGCTCAAATAGGATAGTTTGGATTTCTATTGGGATCAGCCATACTTGTTCAAGATATCCATTGACGGAGTGATCTGAAGGTGTGTCCTAGAGGAGGAGCAGTTGAGTATTTTAGAGGCTTGTCATTTTTCTCCCTATGAATGGCCATTATGGAGGGGCAAGGACAGCTTCGAAGGTTCTTAGTTGTGGGTTTTACTGGCCAACTTTGTATAAAGAGGCAAGTGAACTTGTGAAGAGGAGTGACGAATGTCAAAGAGCGAGTGGAATTTCGAAGAAAGATGAGATTCCTCTCAATACCATTCTAGAATTTGATATTTTTTATGTGTGGGACATTTATTTCATCGGCCCATTTGTAATCTCATGTGGGAACATATACATTATCGTGGTGGTTGACTTTTTTTCAAAGTGAGTAGAGGCCATGGCTTTACCTAACAATGAGGCCCAGAGTGTTGTTGCATTTCTCAAAAAGAGCATTTTTACTAGGTTTGGCACTCCTCGTGCAATCATAAGTGATGGGAGGTCTCATTTTTGTAATAGAGCTTTCAACACTTTTCTTGAAAAGTATGGTGTCAATCATAAAGTTTATACTCCTTATCATCCCCAGGAGAGTGGCCAAGTTGAAGTCTCAAATAGGGAAATCAAGAGTATATTGTCAAAAATGGTCAATGTAAATAGGACCGATTTGTCAAAGAAATTGGATGATCCTCTATGGGCTTATAGGACTGCTTACAAGACTCTGATTGGTATGTCTCCGTACCAGTTGGTGTTTGGGAAAGCTTTCCATCTTTTGGTTGAGTTAGAGCACAAGGCCATGTGGGCTTTGAGGAAGTTGAACCTTGAATGGGATGTGGCATCAAATCTTCGTATGGAACAGCTTAATGAACTTTATGAATTCCAATTCCATTCCTACTCTAGTTTGTCCTTGTACAAGGACAAGATGAAGTACCTTCATGACAAGTATGCTCGTAGTAAGGAGTTCAAAGTGGGTGAGTTGGTTCTCTTGTTCAATTCTCGGTTACGTCTGTTTTCGAGAAAGTTTAAGTCAAAATGGAGTGGACCTTTTGAAGTGGTGTTTGTGACTCTGTTTGATGCACTTGACTTGAAAAACAAAAATGGTGAGATCTTTAGAGTTAATGGGCACAGAGTCAAGCACTATCTTGGCAAGATTGATGACTGCCACGTGGTGGCAATGATCCATCTCAAGTGATTTGATGGTAACCTGCATCGTGTCGCGACGTTAAATCAAGAGCTTCTTGGGAGGCAACCCATGTGTCTTTCTTTTTTCTTTTTTTTTCCTTTTAGTGTATGATTTGTTTTTGACTAAATGGTTTTGAGATGTATGTAGGGTTATTTTAATGCAGTACAGGGCCAAGTTATGGAAAATTTGCACTCTCTGAAGTTTGCATTGCGGCCGCTTTGCATTTCTTGCAACTACAAAGGCCTTAGTGTGGGGGAAACAAATCAATGTGGTCCGCAGTATTGATTGGTAAACAATAAGGGTTCTCTAAAGTTTTCCACCACAGCCGCAATGCATTTTTTGTGGTCCGCAATGGACCATTGCGGCCGCAGAGCATTTCTTGCGGTCCGCAGTGGGTAGGTATAGTGGGTCGTAGGGTCATTTTCTATAAATAGGACCTCAGGGCTTCATTTACCCTTTTTGCTCTTTGCTCACTCAATAGTAAAAATCATTGTTCATACTAGCCCTAAGAACAAATTTCATGCATTGTCACTCAATCATCTGTGTGCATCTCATATCTGGTACTTCAAATTATTCCTAATCTTTAATTTTTTTAATTTATTAGCTTCTTTTTCTTTTTCTTTTTCTTCCCTTTCTCTTTTAATTTGTAGCTTAGAGTTGCATAATAATGTTTATATTAGGGTTAATTAGTGAAGAATGACGATTAACCACTTAGGGTATCAATAATATGTGTAAATTAAGTAAAAATGTGAAGAAAAATTAAAACCCTAGGTTGGTATCATTGCTTGTGCCTTACCCCGGTCAGTTGTGGATTTATTGCGGTCTGCGGTTCTTGTCTACGGTCCGCAAAGCCATTTTATGCGACCGTAGTGGTTTAACTACAGAAAGTCAACAATTGAGGACGGCAGTCAATTTTGTGTGATCCGCGGTGCCTTACCGCGGCCAGAGACCATTTTGTGCGGTCCGTGGTGCCTAGAATTAGAGAGTGGATAGTCTAACTCCCACTTCAATGCGGAATGCGGTGCCATTTTGTGCGGTCTGCGGTGGTCTATTTGCGGCTACACTACGTTTTGTGCGGTCCGCAATCTGCTGTCTGCAACTATTTTCCTCTATCTGGAATGATTTTCTTGACTAATTCCTCTAATACTGGAATACTAACAAGCTTCAACTGAATTCCACTTGCAGAAAATGGTCTAATCACGAGGCGGTGCTGACAAACAAAAGGGAAAAGCAGAGTCCTGCTGGGGTAAGGGACGAGGAATAATAATATTGACCCCCTAAGTCTGGCAGGCAATTAAAGACACCAAAAAGTCAATAAGGGCTGCTGATAGAGCTGCTTTCCATTCAAAGGGAAGTAAGTATTTGCCCTCCTGGGAGGCGTCTGATTCTGAGTCAGTGCCGGAGTATATGCCTGACTTCCCAAAGAGGATGAGATTGAGAGATGAGCCTACCCCTCAGGGATCCCCCATTGCTCAAGCTTCAATGCCAATTTCTTTTGAGTTGTTTGAGGGCTCAGCCGAGAGTGGTGACAGTGCCTCTTCTACCTCACGTACAGCTTCACCACCAGGTGAGGATCCCATAGAAGAAGAATGAGGGGGTGAGCCCCAAGTAGGAGGGGTGGCGAGAACTAGGAAAATGGAGGTTTGGGAAGATTGGCTTTTGAGTGCAGTGAGTTACCACAAGTTCAGAGAATGGTGCCCCGAGAGAAATTTGATACTTGAGCAGACGTTCATTGATAGAGACCTCTTGCCTCACAACCCTAATGTGAGGAGGCTGTTTAGAGAGAGAATGGGCTGGGAATACTTCACAGGCAACGTTGAGGATGCAAATGAGCACCTAGTTAAGGAGGTCTGCGCCAATGCTACCCAAATCAAAAAGGGTACGAAAGTGACCAAGGTGCGAAATCTGATAGTGAAATTTGATGGGAAGACAATCAATGACTACCTAGGCTTTATGGAAGAAGATGACTCACTGTCTTTGGAGAAGGTAACATTGGGAGAGGCATTCCATTTGTGGTTGGCAGAATACCTTGCACTCATGGGTACCACCCCAGCTTGGTTGACAGTAGGAGTCCAGATTTTGAGGAGGACTCTAAACTTTGAAGCAAAGGGTTGGAAGACGTTTGTCTGTAGCTCATTGGATCCCACCACGCATGAGAACTTTATGCCTATATCTCGGGCAATCTTGGTGGCTTCTATCATGGCGAAGTACCCGATCAACATCCGGAATGTAATGTCTGAGGTTATCACACAGTTGGTGAATGAAAATGATAGATTATACGCATTCCCAAATTTCCTGACTATGTACCTGGATGACTTGGAGGTGGACAAGAGGAGATTTGATGTAAAGGTGAAGCCAAAGGCACATTTTTCCTAGTACAACCTGCAGAGTAATGACAACCCCAAGGGCAAAGATCCTAAAGGCAAAGCCACTACTTCTACTGGCCAGTCTGAAGAGCCAGAAGTTGTAGTAGCTCCTTCTCAGCTACGCCATATACTGCCCCAGGACCCTCTACTACCCCTGCCACAGATATCCCTTTATCTTCAGCCTATCCATTGATTACCCATCACTTGAGCTAGACCCTTGCAAGTATCAGTAACTGGATGCAGGCAGCTACTTCTAAGCTGTCTGCGCTTTCTACCTCAGTGGCAGCCCAATCTATACCCCCTCAGCCACAGGTTACACAGTCAGTGGTGGACACTCGCAAGGAGCTTTTGGACAACCAGAAGAAGCTCTTGGAAAATCAGCAGTTGATCTTGGATGTTGTAGATGCTCATGGGAAAGAACTAAAAGATCAAGCAAAGGAAACCAAGAAGTTGAGAAAGACCCGAGCATCAAAGGAGTTGGCAAAGCAGCTGAGGGTAGAGGTGGAGAGAATGAAGGTTGCTGATTAATTGCCCTTAGAGCTATTGTTAGGATCCGACGCCGACAGTCCAGCTTGAGCAGGAATTGGAGAAGACATCAAAGAGAAAGAGGGTGATTCCCCGTGCTGATGATGTAGTGATAAAGTTGGCGAAGCCTCAGGAAGGCTCCTCTAGCCATCCCCAGGTTCCGTTATAGGCCCAGGTTCCAGTGCAAACACAGGTTACATGGGCCCAGTCATAAGGTCGCGAGCAGTCTGAGGACCCAGGGACCCAGGCACATAATCCTATACAAACCGAGGGTCAATAGGGAGTTTTCTTTACTCTCTATCTTTTTTTGAGCTATTTTTGGCTAGTTAGCATTGAGCACAATGCTAGCTTACATTTGAGGGGGTAGCCCTATTTGGATGATTTGGTGTTGTAAATATGATACTATTTTTTTTATGCTTTGATTTTCACTTTTGGTATGTACATAATTTTACCATTTTAGTTCACTTTTCGTACTTTGAAACTTTGATCTATATATAAAGTTACTTTCTGATGTATATATTAATTCCCCCTTATGTATAGTCGACTAAATCCCCTCTTGTACGTACTCATTTTACTTCTGCATGTTTTCGTCTTTACTAGATTCTTATTTCATTTTGATAGCTTCTTATTTTTATTTTTTTGCGTGAAATAAGCCTTTGGTTTTCTTAATGTCACGGTTTTTTCCAAAGGTGGAATTTGTGTGAACCGAGTGGATCTTCCCGATGATGGATGGCATGAAAAACTTCTTAAGTGCTTCAGTCTGTTTTCTTTTTCTTTTTGTGTAAATAGTAGCTAGTAAGTAGTGGTGCCTCAAGCAAAGCTTCACTTGGGCGTAACACATTTGCCTTTAATCCTATGGTCAAAAACAAATTGTTGTGTATAGGATGGTGAAAGTTGTGACCTTGAGACTATTATGTTGGCCGATAATCATCAAGTGGTTTTTCGGGACCATTATGTTGCTCAAATCTTAGCTAAGGTCGTTGTGGGCCCTCGGCTCTGTCTCTTTAGCAATCTTATAACTTGTGTGGTGAGAATTTGAATTGCAAGTCCAAGTCTCGTGCCATTGAATCTAGAACTTTCCCTGAATGTTTGTCTAGGTGAAATCCAAAGTGTAGTTTGACTTGAGAATTGATTATAGGCTCTCCTTGATTCAAATGATATCTTGAAAACATGCATAGCCTACCAATGACAATATCTCTAGTCAACACTTTGAGCAATAGCCCTTTTTCCTTCAAAAACCATGATACAATCCTTTACCCGTTTTGAAAAGACCCTTCCTTGGCATCCAATCTTTCCTTAGCACATGGAAAAAACATAGGTTTGGGGGGAGAGACGAGGAATGCAACAAAGTGGTAAAAGGTACAAAATGAAGAAAAGAAAAGGCAATGAAAAAGAAAGAAAATAAAAAACTCAAAAAGAATGAGCAATGTAGAAGAAATAAAGGGATTGAATAAAAGTAAAGTGATGAAAGGCGTCGAAAGCCTTAAAAGGAGAAAAAGGTTTGAAATGAACAAGAAAAAGTGACAGTGTGTGTCTCTCTAATCCCTAAAAAAGAAGCAAATGACTTAAAAGTCAAGAGAATGTGTGCGAAAATAAAGCAAATGAAGTCCTTAAGGGAAGATGGAACATACTTAGACCAAATATTTTCTACCCTGAACCAAAAACCTTACACGATAACTCCACAAAAGCCCTATACGATCTTAAGTTGAATGAAGCTTACATTAGTGGTGACTCACATAAGGGGCAAGCTTATGGTACTTAGAGACTTGTCATGACCCCAACCCCGGTCGTGATGGTTCCCAACACAATGCTAGGCAAGCCCGACCATTTCATTACTCTCAATATCTTTGATAAAATTTATAACCAATTAACAGGATTAAATGCCAATTAACATAAGTTTAACTCTGCAACAGTAGATAAAAACAGTGCAGAAACCAACAATATGCCAATACAATCCCACCGATCTTGTATCACGAGTCGAGAGCCTCTAATACAAATCTGAGTAGCAGTCTATACATAAAATAGTCAAGAATGCAAAAAATAAAGAGGATATGGGGAGAAATCGGGTCCTGCGGACACCATGCAGCTACCTCGATAACACCAGAAATAAGCTGAACAGCAGCAGAGAGCTCAAACTATGCCTCCGGGATACCTGTATCTGCACACATGGTGCAGGGAGTAAAATGAGTACTCCGACTCAGTGAGTAATAGCAATAAATAAGGACTGACGGAAAGAAAACTCGTAAGAACACTACGCAGTTCTATATAAAAACAGTAAGTACATTAAACAATAGCTAAATGAGGAAAATCAGGTAACTATCCCTTAAACCAGTACACAACTCATTTACTCCTCACGATGACCGATAGTTTAATCAAACCGATGCGGCGTGCAGCCCGATCCATACAGTAAACTGCTGCAACGTGCAGCCCGATATATATATATATATATATATATATATATATATATATATACACACATATATATATATATATATATATATATATATATATATATATATATATATATATATATATATATATATATATATATATATATATATATATATATATATATATATATATATATATATATATATATATATATATATATATATATATATATATATATATATATATATATATATATATATATATATATATATATATATATATATATATATATATATATATATATATATATATATATATATATATATATATATATATATATGTATATATATATATATATATATATATATATATATATATATATATACACACATATATACATATATATATATATATATATATATATACACACATATATACTGTTGCAGCGTGCAGCATTAAAAGAATGAGAATTCACTTGTTGATTGGGATTGACTAGTCTAACAACGGTATTGGACGCCATCACGACCTATAATGGAAATTGGATCATGACAGATAAATTGACAAATAGTAATAGTTTGTTCATAGCTGCAAAAATTCACAAAGAAAATGAAAAGGAAGGAAGTTTGAAAAAATAAAAAAGGAAACAAATGATAGTGAAGGAAATTATAGATATATAGTGTTGGTGTCATCATTGTGTCAGTTTTTTTTGCATTTAGCCTTTTTTTAAAATAGAGATAATAGTACTCCTAATATTTGTCTTTACCGTGAAAATGGTAATAACAATTAAATTTGATTATAGGGTTCTAAAAATATGTAATTTATTTTTATGCTAGTTTTTAAGCAGTTGATGCTAAGTGAAAGACTTAGAAACGAGATAGGAGTTTGAGAACAAGGTGATAACCAAATTGAATGATTAATATTCGAGGACTCGGGCTTGCTTATTCGAGGGCCTCGGGGTCAAGTATGAAGCTCGGCTGGGAGCTATTGGGGGTAATCGATGGGCGGCTAACAGTTAGAATAAAATCAATGACGTCTTTGTATGGCTAATAATAAGCAATAAATGATGAACAATAAATAGAACACAGTGAATATAAGCAATAAATGAAGTAATGAACGGAATGTGTTAGAGAGTAGAAAGAATCTTCTTGTGTATATAGTATTGAGAAAAAGATGTTTACAAATGACAAGGGTCCCTTTTATATATGAGGGGGAATCCAAACATAGTACAAAATACATTAATTACAAAGATATGGGGCTAGTATAGGTAGTTAATGCCATGATGCAGCCTTAGACTAGCCTGACAGACTTTGTCGGCTCTAGTTGCAGGCCTTGGGATCTCCCCAATTTCTCCATGTAAACATCGGTCTGTACTGCTCTGAGGTCGAGCGTTAATGGCCCTCGAGGGATGAAATCCGACCATGGTTTTGAGCCTTCGAGATGTCGTAACTATGGAAAATTCGACTCTTTCATTCTATCATATACAAATAGTCCCCGCTTTTCCTAGAACAAAGTGATAGGAAATGATTCTGAGGCCCTAGTCTGTAAGTATAATTTCTATTATGTCAGCCCATCAAAGCATTAAATGCCATACTAAAAAAGTTGTGCAAGGGTCGCTGTCAAATACGACTATCGAGAAGCCCATGAACTGCTATTGGTTCGTCCATTCCGCTGCCCACATGGATCCTATAAATGCATCAATCGTTTGATAATTCACACTTTCACAATACCTCCAAATTTTCAAGGCTATATCCATCCCCTTTCACGTTCATTCCTCTTCTATTCTTGATCATTTGCCTACTTTCTCAGAAAAGATTTACCACTATCATGGCTAGAACTACCAAGACAATTCCTCGGAAAGATGAGGTTGCTTCTTCATCCCAAACATCCAAATGAAAAACCAAGGTTATACCCACCATTGAACACTGCACCACTACCAAGTTCGACATGAAAAAGGATTTTTCTATCGACAAACCTCTGTCTACACTGGGATGATACGAACACATGTCCCAGTACATTAGCATTTTGACTGATGTAGGGAAAGTGAAGAAAGATTCCCGATGGGAGGAGGCAGTGCAGTTTGAAATCCCTGGCTCCAACGTGAGCGTAAGGATCACAAAGCTGGTTTCCTTTACGTATATACTTACCCGTTCACTTTGGGTCCGTTTGATCCTTCGAACACTTATTCCTCGGAGATAGATCCGGTTATTCTTGATTTCTATGACAAGTACCAACTGACGCTTGGTCAAATCTATCCATCCTTTTCGAGGATAGTCTACATGCTCCGCCACTTATCCAATGACGTTGAGGGAGCAACTTTTACCTTCGACCATTTGATAAGACTGTACATCCCTCAATTTTATCGAGGTTTAATTAAGCTTCACCATCAGTCCAAAACGCCATTTTTCTCGAGTATTGATGAAGACAAAGATCGAGGGTGGATGAGCAGGTTTGTCTGAGTGAGGACCTCAGACATTATCCCGGTCGGGAGAATGCCATTCCCGGAGAAAGTGAATACACAGCGTAAGTATTTTTCCTTCGAACGTGATCTTCTTACCTTTCTTTCGATAAGTGATCTACCCTTGGTTTTTGCAGCTACCGCTTGGTATCCCAAAGCGGTTCAAGATCTGTTGGGATGGATTGTCGATGCCCCTTTTTTCTCTCAAAATCGGGTTTATGACATTTGGGCGGACAACTCTTTTCCTTTTGTTAATTGGGTTTGCAATTTTTGAAGAGTCGCCACCTAATGATTTAGTGCATTAGGACACTAAAAATGAATTTGATTTAGAAAACCAGAGAATGGGTAAGGGCTTAAAATTATCTCGAGGGAAAGGTATTAGACACCCCACAAGATCCACTAGTGTGGTTCCCGGTCATGCTACAATTGTGACTTTGAATAACAAGTAAGCAAATAAATGTCTCAGATAGAAGGGGAGTTTTCACAAAATAGTTGCAAGTAAATTGAGAGTTTGAAAAAAAAAAGCAAAAATTTTAAGGAATTAGTTTGGACAATTCTAAAAAAACAAGTAAAGAGGAAGGGGTTCGCACATAATTGATGCAAGTTAATTAATGTAGAAGAGGTTAAAGAAGCTGAAAATTGAATTAGTTTTAAAATTCTAAAAATATAAACAAGTAAAGGGAAAGGGGGGGTCCTAGGTTTATAAATAATATGGATCACCCCACACAACACCCGGTAACCGTTTATACACGTGGTGTTATCGCGTGGTCATCATATCCATATCTACCCTTCCCACACCGTTAAGGTATTAAACGCGAAATAGTCTCCTTTCTTATTGCATGTTATTATCCGTCCGAATCCTATCAGTTCCGGAGGCATTTCGAATCCAAGACCGCAGATGCGGCCCCAGCTGGCCAGGCCCAATACCGCAGAAGCGGGAAATCTCAAGCAGATGCGGTCCCCAAACCGCAGGTGTGGAAATCGCTGAAGTCAGTGGCCTTCGTTTAATATGAGAATGTGTCATTTTTTTACACATTACACTCCATTCTTGGGCGATTTAGGAGCATCAAAGTGGAGATTTTAGCGTAGCATTGTGAGGTTAGTTAATTCTACTTAATGTGAGTTAATACATACTTTATGGGTAGATTACACCATGTAAATTAGTGAAAATTATGGGCTTAGAGTAAAACCAAAGTTTTAACAAAATGAGATTTAACCACAAAATTTGTTATGGAATGTAGTAGAAATCATATATTCTTGATCCTTAGGTCATGGGTTACAACTTTCTTCAAAAAATTTTGGAATCCGGGATCATGGTTCCGGGGCTGAATTTTAGGAACCCTGCATTTAGGGTTGAGAAATTAGTTTAATAGTTAGAATATGAACTCTTGAGCATATATTGATTAGTTCTTACCCATTTGAATTGTTGTGGATTGTTCCGCTCCGATTTGAGGGTTGGAGCGCATTCTTGAAATTTGAAGTAAGCTTTGGGACGAGGTAAGCGTTCTAACCTTGTAAGAGGGAATTAACCCCATATGTGAATTATATAAATGTATGTGACTATCTGTGGGGGTTATGTACGTACGTGGTGATGAGAGTCCGCACGTAGCTACTATTATGCTAATTGTACGGGTAGTTTAGGACCTGTATCATGCTATACGTTCAAATACTTGCGTCTTTTCTTGTTACTAAGATCACTTAGGTCATGCTAAAAATTGGTAAATAAATATAGATAGCTATACTCACTTACTTTAGAACTTGTATGAATTATTTGACTATAAATGGGTAGTGTGTGCGTACTTGATAATGAATTGCTATTCGTGGATCGGGCTGATCATCTCTGTAGTAAATAGATACATCTATGGTTTACGCCATTCGACCCTGTGGCGGTGCAAAATTTATTATTATATCGAACCAGGCCGTATGACCTCGGCACAATACGCGCATGTTATCTATGTGGAACTTTCCATGATTTAGACTGCTTGAATGCTTGGGAATGTAACTTATTACATGATATGACTAAAGTTGTTATGTTGTTAGGAAAGAATGTTTTATCTCTTCTTGTTCTTGGACTGTTATTATATTCATACTATCCATGCTTAGCGTAACGCTTGAATTATATTATTGGTGACCCTAGTAAGTGTCAAGTCAAACCCTTGTCACTACTTCTTCGAGGTTATACATGGTATTTACTGGTTACATGTTATTTATGTACTCATACTATGCTTATGTACTTAAATGTACAGGATATGAGACAGGTGCATCTGGCTATCCATCCGGTGTGCGTTTCTGATACCTAATCGAGATCACACGGTGAGTTGCCCCTTCTGAACCGTTCAGCAGCATGCCAGAGTCTTTCCTTTTTGTCATTTATTGTCTATTCTATTTTAGGCAGTAGGATTAGTTGTATTTTTGTACATTCTACTAGCTGCCCTAGTACTTGTGACACTAGTTTCTGGCACACACATTAGTAGATATTGTTTTTGGGTTATATTCATATTGCTATGATCCCTTTTAGTTTTTCCCGATTCAGTTGCCTCATAATTTATTAATTATTGATTGTTTTGAATTTAAGTTAAATAAAAATGTCGAAAATGATTAATTAAAAGAACAAGAATTCACTAGTTGATTGGGATTAACTAGTCTAACAACGGTATTGGATGTCATCACGACCTATAATGGAAATTGGATCGTGATAGATAAATTGACAAACAGTAATAGTTTGTTCATAGCTACAAAAATTCACAAAGCAAAAGAAAAGGAAGGAAGTTTGAAAAAATAAAAAAGGAAACAAATGATAATGAAGGAAATTATAGATATATACTGTTGGTGTCATCATTGTGTCAGTTTTTTTTGCATTTAGCCTTTTTTTTAAAATATAGATAATAGTACTCCTAAAATTTATGTTTACCGTAAAAATGGTAATAACAATTAAATTTAATTATGGGGTTTTAAAAATACGTGATCTATTTTTATGCTAGTTTTTAAGCAGTTGATGCTAAGTGAAAGACTTAGAAACGAGATAGGATTTTGAGAACAAGGTGATAACCAAACCGAATGATTAATAGTCGGGGACTTGAGGTTGCGTATTCGAGGGCCTCAGGGTCGAGTCTGAAGCTCGGCTGGGAGCTATCAGCGATAATCGATGGGCAACTAACAGTTAGAATAAAATCAATGACGGCTCTTTATGTCTAATAATAAGCACTAAATGATGAACAATAAATAGAACACACTGAATGCAAGCAAATAACGAAATAATGAACTCAAAGGAATGTGTTAGAGAGGAGAGAGAATGTTCTTGTGTATTTGGTATTGAGCAACAGATGTTTACAAAATGACAAGATCCCTTTTATTTATGAGGGGGAATCCCAACATAGTACAAAAGGCATTAATTACAAAGATATGGGGTTGGTACAGCTAGTTAATGCCATGATGCGGCCTTAGACTAGCCTGACAGACTTTGTTGGCTCTAGTTGTAGGCCTTGGGATCTCCCCACTTCATCCCTGTAAACGTCGGTCCGTAATGCTCTGAGGTCTAGCGCTGATGGCCCTCGAGGGATGAAACGCGACCATGGTTTTGAGCCTTCAAGATGTCGTAACTATGTAAAATTCGACCCTCTAATTCTACCGTATACAGATAGTCCCCACGTTTCCTAGAACAAAGTGATAGGAAATGATTCTGAGGCCCTAGTCTGTAAGCATAATTGTTATGATGTCATCCCATCAAAGTATTAAATGTCATACTAAAAAGGTGTGCAAGGGTCGCTGTCAAACACGACTATCGAGAAGCCCACGAACTGCTATTGGTTCGTCCCTTCCGCTACCCACATGGCTCCTATAAATGCATCAATTATTTGATAATTCACACTTTCACAATACCTTCAAATTTTCAAGGCTAAATCCATCCCTTTTCACGTTCTTTCCTCTTCCGTTCTTGATCATTTGCCTACTTTCTCAGAAAAGATTTACCACCATCATGGCTAGAACTACCAAGACTATTCCTTGGAAAGACGAGGCTCCTTCTTCATCCAAAACATCCAAAGGAAAAACCAAGGTTATACCCACCATTGAACAGTGCACCCCTACCAAGTTCGACATGAAGAAGGATTTTTCTATCGACAAACCTTCGTCTACACTGGGCTGATGCGAACACGTGTCCCGGTATATTAGCGTTGTGACCGATGTAGTGAAAGTGAAGAAAGATTGCCGATGGGAGGAGGTAGTGCTGTTTTAAATCCCCCGCTCCAATGTGAGCGTAAGGATCACAAAGTTGGTTTCCTTTACGTATATACTTACCCGTTCACTTTAGGGCTGTTTGATACTTCGAACACTTCTTCCTCGGAGATAGAGCCAATTATTCTTGATTTTTGCGACAAGGACCAACTGACGCTTGGTCAAATCTACCCATCCTTTTGGAGGATAATCTACATGCTCCGCCACTTCTCCAATGAGGTCGAGGGTGCGACTTTTACCTTCTACCATTTGATAAGACTGTACATCCCTCAATTTTATCGAAGTTTAATTAAGCTTCACCATCAGTCCAAAACGCTATTTTTCTTGAGTATTGATGAAGTCAAGGATCGAGGGTGGATGAGCAGGTTCGACTGAGTGAGGACCTCAGACATCATCCCGGCCGGGAGAATGCCATTCCAGGAGAAAGTGAATACACAGCGTAGGTATTTTTCCTTCGAACATGCTTTATGATATTCTTACCTTTCTTTCGAGAAATGATCTCCCCTTGGTTTTTGCAGCTACCGCTTGGTATCCTAAAGCGGTTCAGGGTCTGCTCGGATGGATTGTCGATGCCCCCTTTTTCTCGCGAAATCGGGTTTATGACATTTGGTCGGACAACTCTTTTCCTTTTGGGTATTGGGTTTGCAATTTTTGAAGAGTCACCACCTAATGATTTAGTGCATTAGGACACTAAAAATGAATTTGATTTAGAAAACCAGCGAATGGGTAAGGTCTTGAAATTATCTCGAGGGGAAGGTGTTAGGCACCCCACAAGATCCACTAGTGTGGTTCCCGGCCATGCTACAATTGTGACTTTGATTAACAAGTAAGCAAATAAAAGTCTCAGATAGAGGGGGAGTTTTCACACAATAGTTGCAAGTAAATTGAGAGTTTGAAAAAAAAATAAAGAAAGCAGAAATTTTAAGGAAATAGTTTGGACAATTCTAAAAAAAGAAGTAAAGGGGAAGGGGTTCGCACATAATTGATGCATGTTAATTAAAGTAGAAGAGGTTAATGAAGCTGAAAATTGAATAGTTTTAAAATTTTAAAAATATAAACAAGTAAAGGGAAAGGGGGGATCCTAGGTTTATAAATAATATGGATCACCCCATACAACACCCGGTAACTATTTATACACGTGGTGTTATTTCGTGGTCATCATATCCATATCTACCCTTCCCACCCCGTTAAGGTATTAAACGCGAAATAGTCTCGTTACTTATTGCATGCTATTACTCATCCCAATCCTATCAGTCCTGGAGGCATTTGGAACTAGTAGTCCTAAAGGGGAGGGAAATGTGGATTTGATATGGTTTAAAAAGGATAAAATTCTAGAGCGACAAACAAAACACGTAAAGCAGTTATGGGAAACACAGAACAATAAAAAGGCTCAGGCAGGCCTCCTCACTTAAAAGCAGATTGTTTAGCATGACTTACAAATACTGGTTATGGTCTGAATTAAATTTAAAGCGTTAAGGCAGGCTGGTTTATCACATATTTCTTAGATAAGAGGTCCGAATTAGGCCTACACCAGGTTATAATTATCAAAGACTGATGCAATTAATTAATCACCTAATGTCTTGCCTAGGTGACACCTATAGGCGTGATATCTAACAATATGGAAGTACTCTGATTCTTTTAAGAAAGGCTTGCTGATTATAGAAAAAAACATAAGTTCTGCAGATATTAAACGACACTACTACTGGTTTTAGACTTGTAAGCGAGATAGACGATTCAGATTCAGTTAGTTATTCCTATAGGTATGCTTTCTAAGCGTTATTTATTTTAGAACATTTATAAAAGTGCAGGAATCCTATAAACATGATATCTAGAGTGCAATTTGTTATTTGAGCCTATAAACCATTTGCCTAGTGATAGATGATATGCAGAAGTGCAGAAAAAAAAACCTATAGTCATGATCTATATATGCAGAAGTGCAGAAAAACCTTATAGTCATGCTCTCTATATGCAGAAGTGTAGAAAAATCTTATAGTCATGATCTCTATATGCAGAAGTGCAGAAAAACCTTATAGTTATGATTTCTAGATGAGATGCAGAAGTGCAAAGCAGGATGTGATTGCAGGAATAAATACCTAGGAACATGATGTCTACCCATATGCATACATGAGTGACCCTTCCCTTTTTACTAAAACCCCATAAGTTATTACAAATTATTACAGACCAAAAGTACAATTACATCAGAAATTAAACTACAACCAAGTAGCCTAATTCAGACTCAAGGTCTAAAAATATGAGATGAACCAACTCCAAAGATCAGGATTTCCAAAGCCTTTCTCATTTTTTTGGGTGTGTCAGTTCCCAAGAGCCTCAAGTGGACTCCGGGCAATGTTTACACCCAAATATATTGCATAATTGATTATAGTGTAATGCGGAAGGGCCAACCCTCAAATGCTCAAGTTCAGAGGGATCTCAAGATCCCGAGGCAAGGCTCATAGAAGGGGGTAGAACTTAGAATCTAAGAGGGAGTGCAGGTGCATAGAGGGGATTTAGGGGGAAACTAAGATAGGCTGGTGGTCATACCCAGCAATTAGGAGTGCTGGCACACCCCAACCAGCCTGTTAGGCACATTGTTTGGGAGTTAAGACCCTTTAAGGATCAAGTCCAGACATGAGCAACAACTTGGATATTGCCATGTTCTGAACTTTAACTCAAACACATAGAAGGGAGTAGGGGGTAAGGACTCATAATAGAAAAAGATGCAAGAAAAGAACATGCATAGTTAACATTAATCACTAGGCATAGACGGTAAAGTAAACAGGATTGCAAAAGCTGTAAATAAACATATTGGGATGATGGCTGAAACTAAATTAGAACATACCAGTTTCAGGGAATAAGAAGGGAAAAAGAAGTGGTAAAGCCCAAATTTGCAAGCAAACAGCCAGAAGAAACTCAGATGATAATGTGAGAGTATTGAAATTGAGAGTGTGAGGTGAGTAATGTAAAATTATAGGTGAAGGTGAGTAAAAGTATTAAATTTGTAGTCTTTAAGAGTGCAGAAGGGTCGTGCCCTTTATAGTACGGAAAGTAAAAAAGAAAAGGTAAGGAAATAACATTGCATTCAATCTCCCTTTAATTAAGGGATTCTAATTTCAAGTGGGTAAAAGGCAATTAAGGAAAGAGTTGATCAAAATCTTTTCCAACGCAGTACAATAACGGCAAATGCACAAAGGTTTATTTAAGGCAAAAGTTTAGGGGTACACGGTTTGTGACAAATAAGGAAAGGGAATCAATCAAACAGCCAGTAAAATCAAAATTGCAGGCTTTGTTCGAAAGAACCAAGTCAGGAAAAGTTAAAGAAGGTTCAATCAAAGAAAAATCAGTAACAATCAGTCAAACCTTATTAAAAGGAAATTGGAATAAATGAATAGTTGGCAAAACTTTTTGAAGGAAGAATTCCTCACATATAAAGCACACAGACATCAAACAAAAAAGGAGTTGTCATGCTAATTAGAAAAGACTAGCATAGGAAGGCTCAGAGTCTTACCAAAGAAGTTCAAATCCAATTTATAGACTTAGCATGAGTCTGGGAGTTCAGGGTTCCAAAGTAGAACCCAAGTCCAAACACCAAATTAAACTTGCCAAGAAACCCCAAATCCTAGGGTTTCAACTCGAATTTGGTATAGCGATGAGAGGGCAAGCCATTGAAGCAAGTCAAAGGTCTCTTTCAGAGACTTGTGAGAAACAAATAGATATGATAGCAGGTTTGAAACAACAAAGAAAGAAAGTTGATTTAAAGCATAAAGAACATGTTTTAAGAAAAGCTTGGAACTTAACCAAGTTCAGAAGGGATAAGAAGTGATATAAACTTAAGAAACAGTAAAGGAAGCATGTTTAGAACTCAAACAGAAGTTCGGTAAAGGCAAACAAACTTAGGAACTCAGTAGGAAACACATACAGTAGAAGAATACTAAAAAGTATAGCAAAGAACATATAGAAAAACATAACAAAGATTGGCATGCGAGCCTAGTCCAGAGGTACAGTAGAATACAAAGTATAGGAGAGTCATGCATAGTAGAAAGAAAAGCAGAAGAACAACACATGCATAGTATAGGCAAACACACACAAAAAAAAAGGAAAAAAGGAAGAATCAGAAAGACATTTTGAAACCCTTTCAGAAACCCTAAATCGAAGAGAAACAATTTTGAAAGAAAAGATCGGGGAAAACACTTTAAAAATCCAGTAAAACATGGATATAGCATAGATCTAAGAAAACCAACAGAGAAAACCCTTGAATAGCTTAGGATTTCGGAGAAACCCTAGAAATGAGAAAGGCTTGGAATAAAGTCCGATCTTGAGTCGGATGAGGTCAGAAATAGGCTCATAATGCTTGAATATGCCGGAGAGGCCATAGAACTATAGATCTGAGAAGATCTGAAAGAGAACCATCGAGGTCAGCCCTCAACACTTCGAACACCCAGGATTTAATGGTGGAGGGGGTGAGTATAGACCATCCATGGCCTGAGAAGCCATGGATTCCGGTGAAAGTACGGTGGAAAAGGGTCGAAGACGACTAGGGTTCTGGAGAACCTTCGAGAGTGTTTTGAGAGAGGAGAGTATTCAAAGGTGGAGTACCAAAGGAAATGGGGGATTTAGTTTAGGGTAGGGGAATTAAAAATGGTAAGGGAAGATCCTGGCTGTTGATCAAAACAATCAACGGCTTGGATTAAAAAGAAGGGGTCAGGCGGGTTTTTAATTGGGTCGGGGGCCGGGTTAAAAATGAAATTGGACTGCTCCACTTGGGGGTTAGGATTGGGTCAATTGAGGGTTAAAATTGAAAATGTAAATAGGTTGTAATTGAAATGAAACGAGGCTAAATGTTAAATAGCCAGTTTTTCCTTTTATTTTATAAAAAAAAGTAAAATACTTTTAAAAGCAAATTAAAAGTACTGAGTCAGTTAATAACACATAAGTATTAATTTAAAAATACTGGAACCATTTTTTATAATTCAAATTCTATTGAACTTAAAATATGCTAGAATTGCAATTATATGCAATTTAGCTTTTTAAATACCAAGTAAAATTTTAAATATATATATATATATATATTACCTTAATTATATTTTTGTATAAATATGAGAATAAAATAAATTATTCACCAAAATTGATAATTTTGGGGATAATTCTTTGTTTTTATACTGCTAAAATGGGCAATAAATTGATTTTAAAAACCTTTAAAAGTTAGAAAATATACCAAAACACTTGGTAATTCTTATATATACATGTAAATATTATTTTGAAAGTATTTTGTATATAAAAAATACATAGAAAAAAATTTGGTATCAACATGGATTAGGCGGTTGGATACCTCATTCTGGTATCTCGTGCGGTCTTTGCCCGACCTGGATAAACTGCGGTGGGTTGACAAGAATCATGATAAAGTCCTTCTTGCCACCTACATCTTAATCTTATGCTTCTCCCCCCTATCCTTTGCGCTGATAAATTTTTGCCGTTGTGTTTGTGCAGGCCTTGGCGATGGTGTACAGATGTGACCGCCTCCCGATTGTGAGGTGGAGACTTCAGAGCCTGTTAAGAGCAAGAAGAGGAATAATAAGGTGGCTACTAATTCTCCTGAGGCAAAGAAACCTAAATCATATGGGCCTCGAGTTGCGACCAGGACCTCGGCCTCAGCTTTCGGAGCAAGTCCCGGCACTAGGGATGAAGATGATGATGAGGGCGAGTATCGTTTAGCAAAAAGAATAAGGTCGGGCACGGAAATCCCACAGGTGCCCCAACCGGAGGCTGCTGAATTGGGAACGACTGATTTAGATCGGTCCCGTGTGATAGAGACCCTTGAGGAGGGTGTGAATCTGGTCCTTGATCCCATGATCGGATGTGGTGTAGTTCCTACTAGGGAGACTATTGCTACTAGTCCCAAAGGGTTTGGGCCCAGAGCTTTTCAGGGGTAGGATTTCCCCCTTTATGAGATCGATGCCCTGGGTGGCCATAATTTGGGCCCTCGAGTCTTTTCGGGGAGTTAAGGGACGCTCAAGACCCAAATGCCGCCAACGCGGGGGATCCTCTCAAGGGGGAGGTACATTTGTAAACTTCCTTAATGATATTGATGATGTTAGTGAGGACATCAGTCTCGATGCTCCCAGTGCTATCGAGGCAACGAAGAGGTTCCAGTGGTAGGTGATAGCTGTCCATGTATACCTTTTTAGTCACAAAAATTTTTCCTCATTTTTCTGACACTTCTGTTTCGCCGTAGTCTAAGAAAATGTAAGATCACAACCTCTCCAGGCTTTGAGAGGAGCTTTCATGCTGTGAAAAAAAGATCAAGAAGCTCTCCTCGGGACTACAGGAATCGGAGGCCTCCTCTGCCTGAAAGGAGAAGGAATTAAGTGAGCTTCGGGCGACTTTGCTGGGAGTGTTCCGAGAAAAGGCTGATCATGCTAAGTATGTATTTGTTATTCATAACACTGTTCATCATTCTCATAATTCAATATTTACTGATTTATCTTTTCCTTCGCAGGTCGGGCAGAAGAATGTGGAGGTCTTCGAGCTGAGGAAGCGAAATAAGGTAGTGACCTCGGAATTGGCATTGATCCAGGGCCTTCTTCAAGATGCTCGAAAAGAGATTGTTGTGCTCTATGTGACCAAGTATGAGACCAAAGAAAAAACCGCTAGTTATCAGCGGGACGCGCCATTGCGAATCAAATAGCCCGAGATATATCGGGAGAGGCCGAGCAAAAGGTGGTTCGGTCTGTCGCTCATGCTACTGCCAAGGCGAAGAGGCAAGCTTTAGAGGAAGCCAGTGTTAAAGGTGCCCATCTCTTGGCTAAGATTGAGGAGGACCGAGAGTCAGAGGAAGAATTTGCACTCTTAGTCGCTTTGGACGAAGGTCCCAGAGATGGTTCGGAGGGCAGCGGCGATGAAGAGTAGGCCTGCGCCGCCTTTGCTTATCTTTTTCTTTTTGTGTATTAATTCTCGGGGAAACAAATCTAGTAAAGACGCCCCTTGTAAATATATTTTTTTGCAATGCAAGAGAATTTTTTCTGCTTTAAGTCTTGACGTTCTTTATATTCCATCGTTCATGCAGAGTTAGCCTTCAAATTTTAATGTTGGCTCTTTTGAGCCTATACTTGAGTAATCGGGGCCCTCGAGATCGGGTACCATCTCGAAATAAGGTCGATAGCTCCTTTGGAGCCGATTCTTATGATGGCAGGGACCCTCGAGGTCCAAATACCTCCCGAACTTTTCGTAATAGCAGGACCCCGGGGGTGGTCCTGCCCGTACATTTCCCAAAAAAGTTGACACTGTCATGGCTAGAATTAATTGGTCTTCTAGGTAGACGAGCAGTCACTACTTGCCACTATATATTCACTTGCTTACTTCCCAAATGGAGATTCTGCTACTATGAGTAAAAATTTCTCTCATAGAACATTGCTCTTTCTGCTAGTTCTCCCATCATTTCAACTCAAAGCTTCGCCCAAGTCTTCAACCTCCTCTCCCTATATACCGTAGCCATGGGTGCTATATCGGCATCCACCCATCAAGGAGAGGGGAGTTTTGCCTCTATTTCGTGTTCGGTCGGTGGTACACTGTCGGCACTCGGTGAGCGGGTCTCGAGGTGCTTTGTCTCGAGGAGAGATTTTATTTTGGAGAGACCTCTTAATGTCCGAGGGCATTGGGAGCATGCATCGAGGTTCATCTCTTCAATAAGGGAGGAACACCTCGAGATGATTAGGAAAGACTACGGATGGGGAGGAGTGGTACTGCAGGTACCTTACCCGGAGGAGAGCATCATGACCCATGTTGAGGGGCTTTTGAGCGTGTATACATATCCTTTTACCGGGTCCCCCCGACAGGGTCGTGCTTGAATTCTATAGGAGATATCAGGTTACCCTGGCGTAGTCTCACCTAACCCTTTGGAAAATAGTGCTAACGATAAGGTACTTTATGGATAAGGCTGGGCTCGAATTCACCCTCAGCCATCTCGTTAGGTTATATCGGCCTCTGCTTACCGGGGCTTGATTACTCTGCAGCGTCGATCCACTCGGTCCTTTGCCGTTAACTGTGAAGAGGACGAGGACCAAGGGTGGATGAGTCGGTTCATTCGAGCATGGATAGTTGATATTAACCCTGGAGAGTTTTTTTCATTTCCTAAGAAATGGAATTTAACACGTAACTGGCACACCCGTACTTTTATTGCTTTGTCCATAGTGGAGGCGGGCTCCATAAATAAATCTTTCTATTTCATTCTTTGTAGCGATTCATTGGTTGCCGAATAAGGTCCCTGATTTGGCTGAATGGTTCCACAAGCTGGTAGCTTGTTTGACCTAAGATAAACGCAAGTGGCGAGACCTGTCCAAGGGGAGCTGGGAGGCAAAGCATCACGGTAGGTTTTTAGTGGCTTATTTCCTCAGAAAGGTACTTTCTTTTTAGCGTACTAACTCTGCCACCGTTCCGTAGGTGTTGGAGGTTTTCTCGAGATGAGTCCATGCCCCCTGGGAGGAGGTGAGATTGTCGACCTCGGTTTTGATGGTTGATAATAAATTGAAAGAATCTCCGAGGCGTGAAAATGCTCGCAGCGGGGCGAATCCTTCTCTGAGTTTCAAAAGAGGCGAGTCGACTGATCTTCCGGCTTCGGAGGCCCCTATTTTTTAAACAACATTTCCTGCTCCCTTTGAAGGTAATTCAAGGGAGAAGGGTCATACGGCACCATCCTCTTTTCCTATCGAAGGCACTTCGGGGAAAGCCAAGACATCGGTTGTTGGCTCGGCCTTTGGTGAGGCTCAGCAGCTAGGCTTTATGGTATGCTTTGGTAGCCGGTATAGGCTTATCATGGTTTTGTGCCCTCCCTTTCTTATTGAATTTTCTTTTATTTGGCCTTTGACAAGCTTAAGTCCGAGGTGCTTCGCCATGAGCCCAGGCAGCGGAAAGCTTTGGATAGGGAGAAATCCCTTACGCTCCTTTGTATGAGAAAGTAAGGTAAGTTGGTGTACCTACGGTGTTAAGGGGATCGAAGCGAAACCGCGAGAGCCATCCCAAAAGACAGGTAACCTGCCTTTTTTTATGTATGCTCCCCCTTTCATTTTCTGAGATTAACGTTTCGATATTTTAGTTGGAGAGAAAATCGGAGGAGCTGGAAAAACTTTGAGGCGAACTTGGCTGTGTCAAGCATGAGTTTAATGAGTTAAAGGCTCAAGTAGATGCCTAAGTTGCGGCCAAGGAGGGTGCCTTGGCTAAGGTCTCTTCCCTTGAGGTGCAAATTCAGAACGCTCGTGCGAACGATTATGCCCAAGTGAATATGATCATGAGGCTCGAGTTCGAGCTTTTGAAGGTAAAGGCCGAGGATTTAAATGCCTCGGCAAAGGCTGTAATAGGACGCACTAAGGCTGACCAGAAAGTGGCAGACTATTTGAAGGGCGCTGCTTATGCTAGAGGTGAGTTAAAGGAGGCCCTTGATCATGTGAGCAGTAATAAAGAGTACGTGAGGTGTAGGTCTCGGAGGGAAATCTTCGAGGAAGTTCATGCCAAGGGCTTCGACCTCTCGAAAGAGATCAAGCAAGCGAAGGCGGAAAAATACGATGCTAAATTCCTTTTGTCTGATGCCGAGGATGGAGAGGACGGGGTCATCGAGACATAGTCCCCGAGGGGGACGTATATTTCCCTTTATGTTACTGTGTATAGTACTTTCAAAGTATGTTGTAAAAGGAGCTTGTATTTTTTTGCATGGTTGTATAAAGAGGAAACCTCGCAGTTTTGTTTCAATTGTATTTCTTTTTGCCTTGATTTTGGCCAGATGAACTGGTCTTTGGGTTGAGAGGAATCCTTAGATTTGTGGTATGGCCCTGGGGCTCATTAGTCTGGCTCGTAGGCTCTTACGCATTTGGTCGATGCGACCTTTTAGTATAAGTCGGCGACAACGGATCTTACGCTTTTGCTCTTAGGCAAATTTAGTTAACTATTTTGGGTTCAATCTCCGAATCAGGTTTCGACTCGAGCTCATTCGACCCTCAAGTTTTTGAATTTAAAGCTGTCCCTTAGGCTCTTATGCGTTGGGTCGATACGACCTTTTGTATGGGATGACGACAATGCCTCTCACACCTTGGGTCGATGCGACCTTTTATGCAGGCTTTATTTTTTCTTCGATAAGGATTTTTTGAAATAGTGTTTGCATGAATCTTTGACGGTTTAAAAAACCTCGATTGCGAGTTATTATATAGCAATGATCGAGCACCTCAGGAGGTTTGGCTCGAAAGCTGAGTATCTCGAAGCCAGTGTTTAGGAGCAGACATGGTCGAAGCTCTTTTGCCTACATCAAGGGCAGCCAATTTAACCGATTTTTCTCGAAGTAATTGAAGGCCTGTGATTTTGTAATGATAGTCGGGCGTCCCCGAGTCGCATTAGTTTGGCTGGTACAGCCTTGTGACCGTAGTTATTTGTGTTTAGATGGAGCATTTTAGTCCCGAGTGAAGTAGCTTCGGCGTCTATATCGAGGATATGCCTTTTAGGGGTTTTACAAGTTCAATATATAGCCTTAACTTTGAGCTCGGGTTCATGCCTTTAGTAAGGTCTTACAAGTTTTACATGCCTTTAAGGTCATACAGTTTTGGATAATTGGTAAAAGTATGGTTCATGCCTTGCTTGAGGTCTTACATATATTTCCACTTTGTACAAGTATGGTTCATGCCTTGCTTGAGGTCTTACAGATATTGTTGTTGCCTTATACAGGTCTTACGAGACCGATTCTGCCCGCTAGGGGTCTTATGGCCTCGGGCGTTTGGTAAGTGGAGATTGGCAACAATAAAAGAAGTTACCATTGCGTCGTAGCGGGGCCGAGATAGGGCCTCGAGTTTGCTTTCCCTGTTGAGGAATGTTTTTGCTTTCCTGGTCGCGGATTCCTGCAGGGCGCCAATACCTCAATAGATCGTATGGATGACATGCTGTGGCTCATCTGCTTTGTTCTTTTTGGTCACCTCTCTTTCCCGAAACTAATTTTTGGCTCGATCACTGAGGAATTCCCGGAGATGGCCTTTGCTAAGTAATCGGGCCACTTCTTCCCGGAGTTATCAGCAATTTTCCGTCATGTGCTCGTGCGTGTAGTGAAATTTACATACTAAGTTATAGTTCCTTTGTGAGGGGTCTAATTGTACGGGCCTGGGCCACCTGGCATCTTTGATTTTACTGATGGCGAACACGATGTCTCATACATCAACGTTGAAGTTGTATTCTGACAAGCGAGTTGCCTCCGTTGGCCCAGTGTGCCTATTGAATCTGGCTCTATTGACGAGTCCCCGAGCGTTCTGTCTTCGATCCATCCTTCGATCATCGTGGGGTATGTTGTGCCTTGGGGCATTTCTCCTGTCTTTAGTGTATGGCTGGTACTTTCTTTGTTTGGCTTCGGCTCCTTTGCCAGAAGCCTTCTCGGATATACTAAGCCCGAGGGGGAGCCTAGTTGGTCGTCTTCCACCCTTATCTTTGATTAGTATCAGTTGTGGACGTCCGACCAAGTCACGGCCGGGTACTCGACTAGGTTTTATTTTAGCTGTTTCAAAGCCACCGAGCTTTATCCGTTCAGACCTTGAGTGAAGGCCTGTACTTCCGCAGTCGTCGGAGACTGGTGGTAGTTCCATTAGTTCCATTTGAAACCGAGATATGAACTCTCACAGCACCCTCTGCTTAATCTTGAAGACATCGAATTTCCTCGTTGCTAGCTTGATGGCACCAGCATGTGCCTTTATGAATGAATCCGCCAGCATGGCAAATGAATCTACCGAGTTTGGGGCCAGGTTGTGATACCACATCATTTCCCCTTTAGAAAGTGTTTCCCCAAATTTCTTCAGCAGGACAGACTCGATCTCATCGTCCCTTAGGTCGTTGCCTTTCACTTTCACCGCACAGGTGTAAGAAGTAACGTGCTCATTGGGGTCCGAGGTTCTGTTGTACTTTGGAAGCTCTGGCATTCTGAACTTTTTGGGAATGGGTTTTAGAGTCGCTTCCTGTGGAAATGGCTTTTGCACGAACTTCTTTGAATCCACACCTTTCAGGATCGGGGATGCTCTCGAAATCTGGTCGACCCTAGAATTATAGGTCTCGACCCTTTTGTCATTGGACTCTATCTTCTTCTCATCTGATTCAATCCTCCTCATGAGGTCCTCGAGCATCTTTACAATGGCGGGGTCGGTTGCCGACCCGTTGTTGCTTGATCTCTCTAGTACCTCCTTGGGTGGGGAAGTCGTCCCTGGTGCTACTGTGCTAGGAGTTTTCTGGTGACTTTGCAGCTGAGCAATAGCTAGCTGTTGTGCCTGCAAAATTTTTAAAAATAACGTAGAGGCTAACCTCCCGTTCTTCCCTAGCTGGGGTTTTCTAGGCTTCTTGTTGGTCACCTTGGTGTATTCTCCTATTGGTGTGGGTGCTTATTTCGACGTGTTGAGCGTCGCGTGAAACTACGTCCATAGGAATCGGTTTCGTTGCGTTCTCAAAGTTTCGTGGTGGTACACCAACACCTGGGACGTCAACGCCATTTTCTCCATGATCTTCAAGATTGTTGTGTTCACCTCCATTTATTGAGTTAGACATTTCGACCTGAAATCGAAGATTTTGGACAAGAAAAAGCGTGAAAGATAACTTGCGTTACATAGTAAAACCATCAAGAAAATAATCACTATTATTTTTAGCCCCACGGTGGGCGCCAAGCTGTTTACCGTAAAAATGGTAATAACAATTAAATTTGATTATTTGGTTTTAAAAATACATGATCTATTTTTATGCTAATTGTTAAGCAGTTGATGCTAAGTGAAAGACTTAGAAACGAGATAGGATTTTGAGAACAAGGTGATAACCAAACCGAATGATTAATAGTCAGGGACTTGAGGTTGCTTATTCGAGGGCCTCAGGGTCGAGTCTGAAGTTCGGTTGGGAGCTATCGGGGGTAATCGATGGGCGACTAACAGTTAGAATAAAATCAATGACGGCTCTTTATGGCTAATAATAAGCACTAAATGATGAACAATAAATAGAACACACTGAATGTAAGCAAATAATGAAATAATGAACTCAAAGGAATGTGTTAGAGAGGAGAGATAATGTTCTTGTGTATTTAGTATTGAGCAACAGATGTTTACAAAATGACAAGATCCCCTTTATATATGAGGGGGAATCCCAACATAGTACAAAATGCATTAATTACAAAGATATGGGGTTGGTACAGCTAGTTAATGCCATGATGCGGCCTTAAACTAGCCTGACAGACTTTGCCGGCTCTAGCTGCACGCCTTGGGAACTCCCTACTCTCTCCCCGTAAACGTCGGTCCGTACTGCTCCGAGGTCGAGCGTTGATGACCCTCGAGGGATGAAACTCGACCGTGGTTTTGAGCCTTCGCGATGTCGTAACAATGGAAAATTAGACCCTCCGATTCTACCATATACAATTTGGAATATGCATATATTAGAGGTTTGAAAATATCTTTTAGTTTTACAATTGTAAAAAGAAATTAATCAACAAACAAGAAATTTATTTTACGATTTTTAATTTCAAATATATTAATTATCCGTTTTAAATGGTTCAATTTAAGAGATATTTGGTTGAACTTTGAAAATCACTATTCGAAGATAAAGTTGAAATTGGAAAGAAGGTAGAATTATGTTTGACATGAATGTTATTCGGAGAAGAAATTAAACTTTTGTGAGTGAAACATTACCTCAGTCGTGATTCTCAAAATAAAAAAAAGAAATAGCTTAAAACTTTACCATTTAAAAGTGAATAATGGAATATAAAACAAACATTATTATTTGCGAATAATGTGTGTCCGAATATCCTTATAACTCGCACTGACGTTCGCTGTATTTGCTTAGACTTATCCGGAATTTAGGGTCTGTTCTATCATCATCGTCTTCATCTCTCCCAACCCTAACCTTCGGATCAGGTCTGAGCATCCAAGTTTCGAGATTTGTGCGTCTTGTTGTCTTCTACTACTCAACCAAGTTTCATATACGTCTGATCTCGACGCCCAAATTCCTACTGCTTTTGATCCCTTTGGCATGGCAAATGCTGATAATTCTGGGGCTGGGTCAAAAGATTACGTGCACATCCGTATACAACAAAAGAATGGTGGGAAAAGCCTGAAAACTGTGCAGGGGTTGAAGAAAGAATTCAGCTACAACAAGATCCTGAAGGATCTCAAGAAAGACTTTTGCTGCAATGGTACTGTTGTCCAGGATCCTGAATTAGGCCAGGTTATTCAACTTCAGGGTGACCAGCGTAAGAATGTTTCTGTATTTCTTGTCCAGGCTGGAATCGTGAAGAAAGAGCACATCAAAATTCACGGTTTCTGATTGCTATCATCAACCTCGCTGCACAGTTATCATACTTGTTATGTCAGTGCCAGAGATGCTATCCAAACTTGGTTCTACTGGAACCTGCTAGTGTCTAATTTCTGCTGGTTTCATATAAATACTGTATTGTTTGCTTCTCCATGTTCTGTATGTTGAATATGAGTTATGCTATATTTTCAAGCACAGGCACTTAAAAAAAAAAAGAACCAAAAATTCTTATAGCATGCATATCATAAAAATTATATATTTTGCAATACAAACTTTATAATAATGATATAAAATAAACGTGCAAAGCAGATTAGTTATATTAAAAGCAAGGCCTTTTACAAAATATCTTTCATCTTTTTTACTCTTTAAAAATAAAGTATACACTAAACAAAATAATCATTTACTATCTCTCCTATTACTTAGGAATAGTCATTTAATTCATTATTTTACTAATATTTTGGACTTTCAAATTAACTATATTTTCTATTATTAAATTTTTACTTAATTGACTTGTATAAAAATCCCTAATAACTGTCTAGTTTTTGGGTTAAACAACCAACCCTATAACTTGAGAAGTTGTCAAAAGGCATGCCTAAATGGTGGTTAACTGACATGCCCAAAAAGATGCATGCAGCATCAAATAATTGATAAAAGACAAAATATTTATCCGTATCAACCCATGTTCATTTTTATTACATTTTATACCTATGTGGAACATAATTTTTACCCGTTCTAACCATTTTTATCTTTGACATTGCTTATATGAAACTTCATATTGTCAGATTCATATGTACATTTGTTGTATCTTTTAAGTGCACCACATTTTCCTAATATGTTTTATATCTTATCATAATAATTAATTAAAAATAATATAATATAATATTTATTAAATAATATATAAAGTTATAAAAATATATGAACTTGGAGAGCACAAAAAATATTATTATTATTATTATTTTGAAGTCCCAGATCTAAATTTTAATGTGTATTGGAATATCCACCATTGTTGGGCTTAAAGCTCAATTTTATTTTTGAAGATTTCTTGTTTGATTCAAAATGGGTGCTGTTAAATATTGCTTATAGTAATATCTGGAAGTTCATACTGAAATTTGATAGTGTTTGGAGCTGACTTGAGGTGATTGAGATCGAAATTTTCATTTAAAAATCGAAGAACACAGCTACAATATACCGCTACGGTATACAATATGTTGTAGGAGTATATAGCTGTACTGCAACACTATACTATTATAGTTTACAAAACAGTATACCGCTACATTATAGTAATATACTATAGGAGTATATAGTTATAGTGCAACAGTATACTATTATAGTATACAATATATTATTATGGTATACTGTAATAATGTGCAAGATACTGTAACAATATGTTGTAATAGTATACAATATACTATAATAGTTTACTTATCACTCGTAAATTCTCCTGTCTTTTTCCTTTTAATTGTTTTAAGCTTTTACGTACCCAGCGTGAGGGGCAAATTAAAAATGCAAAAAAAAAATATATAGTATGCTATGTGATGTAACGGTATACTCTTACAATTAGATCCTTTTAGAATTTTTTAAATTTTTTTTGACAACTGATATTATTTCATTTTAATAATTGAATTAATTTTTTTTAACTCTTTGCGTACAATTGTATACCTTGTTGGTATAGCTATATACTATATCGGTATCATATGTTAGTTAATATATTTTTAGTTCTATTAACTACATTTAATTGGTACACAATTTGATTTTTCTTTAATAATAATATGAAAAAATAATGAAAACAGTAAATGAAATTAGATTATGAAGAGAAAAAGAATATAAACAACCAGAAGTTAAATGAAACTAGAAAAGGAAAAAAAAGCGAGAAAAAAAAAAGGAGAAAAGAAAAAGAAAAAAAAAAGCATAGAAATAAAAAAGAATTGAAGAATAAAGAAAAAATTTCCCACAAAACCTACTATGGATAAAAAATGTAATTAATATATGGATAGGAAAAGAAAGGGGTAAATAAGGGTAAATAATTTTATTTATGTGGGTAATTGTGTATTCATCTGTTCACTAAAATTAGAGACATTCGTAAACTGGCACGCTTGTGAAATTCCAATCTTGAAAATCTTCATATTATACGCTAATTCAATAATGTGAGATGAACCTGACAATTGACAAGATGAAGTAGCCAATGGTTCAATTGTCAATTTATCAAGTTGTTCTTGCCAAGACAAGAAAAGTGGCTATCTCAACATGAATGTCTTATTTATTTCACTTTTTAAATGAAAATTTGTGCAGCATATATGCATATGGAACATGTCAACCCATTGTCAAATAGCCCCTCAATTGTTGGGCATACGCCCACCACTCACTACTCATAAACTTACCACGCATTCAGTCTGTATATAAAATGCAATGATCTAATCAACTAAGAAAGAACCGTAAAAATTGACGTCCTATTTTATCGCCCCTATTTAATTTATACCCATATTTTTAAAATTATTTAATCTATATCTTAATTTTTATAACTTCAGGTTCCTCCTTCTTCCTGCTACCTATGCGTTCCTTTCTTCCTTCTTTCTTTGTTAGTCTCTTAGAACATCTTGTTTTTAATAATGTGATACTTCACCTCATCATTTGCATTTGTGCGGATGCTAACATCACAATGCTTGGGGTGAATTGCTTTTCTCTATGCTTTTTACGTTTATTGTTTTCAAAATTTATGCATTAGATATTGTTGGCAATCTGATTATTTTATAGTAGTAATACAATATGAAAGAATAAGGTAGTTATTTATCTAGTATGTTATAAAGCTTTTTCAAAAACTTCATCTTATATAGTGCAAAACTTTTTACAAATGAACTAAATAACTCCAGCATCTTCTGTTGAAGTTTTTGAAAAAATTTTACGACAAAACTAATGAATCCAGGACGAAAAAACTTCAGCTTATTTAGTCCTGAAGTTTTTACAAATGAACTAAATAACTTCAGAATCTTCTGCTGAATCTTTTGAAAAAGCTTTACGGCAAAACTAATAAATCCAGGACAAAAAAACCTCAGCTTATTTAGTGCTGAAGTTTTTACAAATGAACTAATTAACTTCAGTATCTTTTGCTGAAGTTTTTGAAAAAGCTTTGCAACAAAACTAATGAATCTAGGACAAACTTCAGCTAAAACATGCTGAAGTTCATCAAATAGAGAACAAAACTTCAGCTAGTAGAATGCTTAAGTTCAGCAATTACAAACAACTTCAGGCCGGTGTACTAGAATGCTGAAGTTTGTGTGATTGTCTTTGCTACTTCAGGCCTGTATGTCTGAAGTTTAGCGAAAAATGAGTATGCTTGCAATATTTTTTACAGAACGAGTATAAGTTAAAACGTGACCCAAAATCGGGTATAGATGTGAATCCCCCGAAAGAAGCACATAAATGCTCCCCTAATCGATCCAATTTTTTTTTAGCAAACTTCATTTGTAGCCCTTCGGATAAAACTAAAGACAACCGGTAGCCATAAAATAAACCATACAACTAATAGCCCAAAATTAATTATAAGGGCTAGCCCAAAATCACTGATACTCTTTCCCTTCAAATTTCAAACGTTTTAACTCCATAGCCACTAAATTCGCTGGCTATGATTCGACGAACCAAAGCAAAATTTTCAGAAATTTTTATCTTTATAGCTGTGAAACTGAAACACACAAATCAAAATCCAAAGATATTTTCAATTTGAAGGTTCAGCTAAACCGTATCTAAGAAAAGCAATAAACGGGGAAAAAAAATATAATTTTATCCCATGGTTATGGTGGATAACCTTCATCTTTCATTCACTCTCTCACATTTTTCTTCCCCAGAAACAAATAATTTTTTTTTTAAAAAATCCAATAAATCGGCGGATCTGAGATGTCTTTTTATTTTAATTTTTACAGTCATCATCTCTTATATTCATTTTCATTTCTTCCTTATCTGCCAATCAAGATTTAATTTTTACTTCTACTTTTCTAGATGGGCATTGATCAAAATGTGTAACTGAAACTGGATATATTCTTTTAATTTTTAATTTTATTTTTTGGGGTTGCTAGTAATAATATTACAATCTTTATTGTTATTAAAAGCAGCATGATATACACATAATTCTGATTTTGCCATATAATTTTCAAAATAACAAAATAATTTTTGTTATAGTTGACTCTTAATTGGATAAATGAAAGCATTGGTCACCTTCAAAGTAATATATCCTTATTGTTATTTGTCACTATACAAAAATATATAAAATAAATTGTCATTGTATAATTTATATACAATAGATTGTCACTATACAAAAAATATACAAATTAGACTGTCGATATACAAAATATATATTAAATAGACTGTCCCTATACAATAAATATACAAAACTGACTGTCACTATACAAATTATATACAAATAGATTGTCACTATACAAAATATATACAAAAATAGAATGTCATTATACAAAAAATATACTAAATAGACTGTCATTATACAAAATATGTACAAAATAGATTATCACTATATAAAAATATACTAAATAAACTGTCACTATATAATTTATATACAATTATCTCTCACTATACAAAATATATACAAAATAGACTGTCACTATACAAAAATACATGATGCACTCCAAAATATTAGAAAATACATATTATATACAATTTTGATACATTTTTTAGACAGATTATACATTCACGATACAAATTATATTTGGGGTACACAAATATATGCACTTTAGATACACAATCACAGTTGAGATAGGCTCAATATACACCAATGATACACTATCGAACTTAGGATACAATATTCATACATTGAAAAAAAGATTTTCTCCATTGCCCTAAGTAAGGGTCGAACCTGCGACCGTCAGCTTAGGAAATAGGCGCCCTATCCACTGAGCTACAGGCACTTGTGTTGTCATACTCATTCCGTTCGGCTACTATATGCAATATGTTTGGGCCGAAGGGCCATTTTTTAAAGCGGATCAAAACATGGGCTATTAAAATTTTGAGGGGCTATAGAGGGTAGTTTTCTCATTTTTTTTCGCTGTATCTTAGTTCATTATTCTGATTTGATCAAAATATTCGATAAGAACAAATTTTTACTTCTAATTCAGGCTAGGGGTATCTTGTAATAACTTAGCTCCAACTTATTTTACTTAAATTTAAAATGGTAAGAAGAAAAGGAAAAATCTTTTGCAATATTAGAACGTGATTGGGCTCGATTATTATCCATTACTAAGCTTGAACGTTGAGTATAAATAAAGGGGATTTTTTCATACCTATATAAAATTAGAAATTTTATTACCAAAAATATTTATGGTTACATAATTACCCGATCTATTCATGTTTAGTGTACAAAATATATACAATCCACCTTAAAAGGCTCTCAAATTCATTATTTGTCTTTAGTCTTACATCATTTTCCTTTTTTCTCTCCTCTCTCTCCTCTTCTCCCAAAATTGATATATTTATGGATTTAGATTGGTGTTTGGTAGGAAGGAAAATGTTTTTCAATTTTTCCATGTTTGGTTGGCTTAAATGTTTTGGAAAATATTTTTCTTATCAATTCATTTTCCTCCAATTGGAGGAAAATATTTTCCTTATCAAAAGAAGGGAAAACATTTTTCAAAACTCCTTCTCAACCTTTCTCGCCCTCACCAACCCACCCCACCTCCTCTCCAAAAATAAGTTTTTTTTAAAAAAAAATCAGTTTTTCCGTTACCATCCACCATACTCCCCCTCC
>MU706739.1:82567-96094 GCA_026770625.1 Nicotiana glauca
AAATTTAAAATATATTTTTCAGTTTTTAATTTTATTATTTATCGATTTAAAGGCTCAAAATTTTATAAGTTCCAAAATTATGAGTTCAGAGGTTTATGTGTTTGGAAGTTTAAGGGTTTAAAAATTATAAAGTTTACGCGTTCAAAAATACGCGATTTTGCGTTAAAAAGTAAAGCATCACATTAGTTCCTTTAGATTGTGTCAATTTTTAGAGACTTAGGAAAGGGCTGGGGGAGGGGGAGGGCGAGGGGGGAGGAGAGTTGCATAAAAACTATTTTCCTAAAAAAAACTATTTTCTACTCTCTAATCAAACAATAGAAAATGTTTTCCGAAAAATATTTTCCACTTACCAACCAAACAAAAGAAAATAAGTGATAAAACCACTCATTTTTCATGAAAATATTTTCTAGGTAAATATTTTTCATGGAAAACATTTTCCTTCGTACCAAACACACCCTTAGTAATACGCCATTCTATGGCTGCAATAGCTGTCAATATTTCCTTCACGAAAATTGCTTTAACGCTCATCGTTTTCTCAATCATTCATCCCATCCTTCGCATCCTTTGACTCTTCTCCCAATTCTAACGTACTCGATCTGATCGTATATTTGTACAGCTTGTGGCTCTGCTGGTAATGGATTCTGCTTTAGCTGTGCTTGTTGCGAATTGAATTTGATATCCACTTATAGAGTGCATCTTGTCCAAGCTCAATAGTTATTGAAGAACTCAAGAACATCCACATCAATTGGGCTCCACTTCGGTTCTCTTTACGTATATATCTTAACAGCATATCGTCGGCAAGTTTGGAAATTCGAGATTGCAAAAGGATATACATATAGGTACATAAGGATCGAAGGACAGCAGCTGGCAAACTTCAAACTTGGACAAACTTTTTCTTTCTTATAATCATTAATAATTGATAGTTTAACGCAAACTTCAACATTGCAGATAAGAGTATCGCATATATTTGTGATGTCTGCAATGTAATAATGAACAACGACAATTGGCTTTACTACTGTGCCGGTTGTTATATTGCATCTCATTTGCATTGTGCAATTATTCCTGAAGTTGGAGTTTTCCCCAGACAGTAGCGTCCAATTCCAAATCAAACGAACACAAATTCAAATCAAACACTGGACATGATAAATTTCTTAGAGTTTTTTCGAATGCCTCCACTCCATTGTTAGTGATTTCGAGACTGAAGGGATCGAGCATGGAAATAGATGATTTAACGGAATTCAACATATTGACACACAACGTACATATTGTTTAAAGTTTTATTTCTATCCAGTTAAATACAACTACAATATCATGCAACTTGAATACAATTTTTATTTAAATTTTATACAATATGTCTTTTGTATATTTTGTATCTGATTTATACATAGTAAAAATAAATTTCATACAAGTAATTATATATTATACAAAATACATGATTTCTACATAGTTATATACAAGTACAATATCATACCATGCAAATATAATTTTTATATAAATTTTATATAATATGTCTTTTGTAGATTTTGTATCTGATATATACATAGTAAAAATAAATTTCATACAACTAATTATATATTATACAACTTTCATACATTATTTTTACCCAGTTATATACAACTACAATATCATATCACGTAAATATAATTTTTAATACAAATATTGTATAACTTTCACACAATATATATATATATATATATATATATATATATATATATATATATAATTTTTCTATAATACTACAACTATACTACAATTTCGTAAGTATAATGTATATCATGTTTTCTTCTTCTTCTTTTTTGAGTTTCAATATGAAATTCAACCAAAATCGAGTCTAGTCTTCATAAAAATACCCTTAAAATTGAGATATAAACTCCAAATTATATTCCGAATTATTTGCAACAATACCTAATCCAAATAAATAATGGTTTTAAAAACCCAAATTCGAACTCAAAGCTTCAAATCTTTTTAATGGATGTCAATGGTGGAATCGCTGCTCTTTTTTTTTTTGCTTTACACTACCAAAATTAGGGATTGAGAGATAGAGAGAGACGTAGAGAGAATTCAGAATTATTTGCAACAACACACAATTCAAACAAATAAAAAATTTTGAAAATCCAAATTCGAATTCAAAGCTTCAAAGTTTTTTAATGGTTGTCAATGGTGGAATTGCTGCTCTCTTTTCATTTGCTCTACTTTACTGAACGAGATTGAGAGAGAGAGAGAGAGAGAGAGAGAGAGAGAGAGAGAGCATGAGAGAGAGAGAGGGAAATAATTGATTCCTAATATAAAGGGATACCCATTTAACTCCTAAAGTATATATAATTGGTAAATTTGTTATAGAAGGTAATTAATAATTGAAACTTGAGTAGGGAGAGTAATAAAGTTTTTAAAAGTGTATAGGTATGTAAAGATTTCAAAATAATGTCAAACAAAGCGTTGAAAGGAGAAGTTTAGAGTACGTTTGATGTTTCTTTAACTAGCTTTAGTGTACGTGCGTTGCACATGTGCTTAGCGTCAATCAATAAAATATGAGTATACGAAGAACATGTAAATCAAGTTATCAAATGCTAAGTTTTAAAATGTCTACATTAAGTTAATATTTTAAAATAAGCAATTTTGTACCTAGAAAAGTATAAGGAGTTGTCATTTCTTTAAATGTGTACCAAAAGAAAGAAAATGAATTAATGGCAACTCACTTCGAATGTATTTTGTCTTCTAATGTTTTATCTTTATTGTTTTTAACGTTTGCATTCTTAACAGTTTGAATCTTACTAGTAAACTATAATCTATTTTATTATAAATTTTGAAAAATATGACTTGGATTTTTCGCAAATTAATTAAATCAAAGACTTTTTTTGGTAAATTTGGATTGTTCTAAACATGAAAGAGAATATATTTTTTGGTTGATTAAAATATTAATATTAGCTCATCCAAAGTTTAAAATATTTAACTGTAATTATAATTTTTATCCAATAAGAATTCTACATTCAGTGTAAAAAAAATGACTATGACATCACTTCTGGACTTTTATGTTTGTACAACCATTACTGTTTGAATATCACCAACAATTCTCTTTCTTTTATTTTCTTAAAATTAAAATATTTTCTTATTTAAGCTTGGTACATCAATTTTAAAAGAAACTGAAATTGATTGCGATTACTACGTTTGTGATTGCTAGATATTTATTGTTACTCCCAAGTACATTTTAATAACAAAAGTTTAGTTGATATATATTAAAATTCTAAGGCCCCGTTTGGCCATAAGTTTTGCCAAAATAAATTTGAGATTTATTTTCAAAACTCATGTTTGGCCATAAATTTTGCTCATATTTTGGCCAAATCCCAAATCAAAAATTTCAAATTCCAAAATCAGCTATTGAGCTGAATTTGGGCCAAAATCCCAAAACTTGGGAATTATATACATGTTTTTTCAAAATAAAGTTGGAAAATATGTTTTGAAAACGTATGTCCAAACACATTTTCATCTACAAATCAAACTTCACCCAAATCAGATTTTTCAAAAATAAATTTGGGATTTATATCCAAACGCTAGCTAAGTGTAAGAAAAATAATTCAATGAGCATTTTATTATTCAAAAGAAATGCTCGGAAATCTTGAAAAACTCCTAAAACAGGGAAAAAATATCATGACCCTAAAATTGGCCCGGTCGTGATGGCACCTATCATAAAACTAGGCCAGCCGACATAACTCCCGAATTTACCATATAATCAATAACAATTGTAGACATGTGATTTTTGACCCTCCCCAAGATTTTTTATATTTTAGCACGTGAATATTTAATTTAGGCCTAATATAGCTATTTCACCTTATTTTGACTCTTTTATTTTATTTTATTACAAGAAAAATAAAAATTACAAAAAAAAATATTGCATCTGCATTTAGGATTTTATTTTACATTTTTAGATTAATTAAGTAAGTTGTTGTTGTACAAAATAGAAAAAATCATAAAAAAATAGTCATGTTGCATTTTACTCTTTAATTTTCAAAATTTGGCAACTTTCTTTTAATTTGGTTTTTAATTAGTTGTAATAATTATTAGGGTTCATTAATTTAATTTTCTAAGATAATTTGGGAATAGAAATTAATTTAGGTTTTATTTATTAAAAAAAATATAAAATAAAAAAGGAGTCTTGCCTAACTAATTAGGAAGCTTCTATATTGGTATGGTAAAACTAACACAAATGAAAATTAAATAATAACACTAACTAGTGGATAATTAAAGAAGTTAAAAGTATAATTTGTAATGGAAAATACACTAATTTGATGCCTATTTAGAGATTAGAGAGCTGGAGGAAGAGGGAGGAGAAGTTTAAAGAGAGAGGTTCGAAAGAAAACAGAGGAGAGGAAAAAAGGGGATGACTACTTCTTAACCGAGACAGGAGTATACACAGTATATATGCTGGATATACACTCTATATACAGGGATAGTCAAAAAAAAAATTGATCTCCTGAAGAGCCCGATAAAAAGCAGTTGAAATCACAATAAAAAAAGGCAGCCGAAAATCACTCCCAAAGAGTTGCGAAACAACTAAAAATTTGCCCGAAATTACCCTCAAAATAGCTCCAAACACGAGCTGAAAAACACCTCCGAACCCAGCTCGAAATCAGCCCTTAGAACCCACGAAAATCGGCTGGAAAAATCACCAAAAATCAGCACTAAAACCCAGCTGAAAACGTTCCAAAATCGCCCCAAAGTTCTGTCCGTTTCCGAGTTCGAAGTTGCGGATCCGAGTTCCGGTTGCGGTGCGGTCATAATTCAATCGGAGCGGATTATTTGTTGTACACTCTGCTGGAATTTTAATCAAATTTGTTTGAAGTTTTCTTTTAAAAAGGTCTGTTCCTATTTCAGTATTGCTCTTTTTTTTGCTTTAGTCATTTTTTTTTAAAGTCAATGTTCCATTGCTCTTGACGTGTTTGGTATGTTTGTTCAGTCCCGTGTGATCATTCTGCTGCCTTGATTTGTTTATTTCACCATCTTTTCTTGAGTTTGTTTTAGCTGTTATCTTTCTTTGATTAACTATGGAGATCAAGTGATGGTAATTAAATTTGAATTAGTCATTAGTTTTAAGAATAATGGTTCATTTGTGAAATGGGCAGTATGGGGGAGGGACAATTAAGAACATTAAATTTGGGTTTTAACGTTTGGTTAGGCTACGGTAGTAATTGGTAGTTTGGTAAATGGATTCAGGCCACAATTTTGTGCAAATGGATTTTAAAGTAGTAAATCATCCAACTTCATGTGGGCTGCTTGGTTTGGAACTAAATGGGCTGCTAGTTGACCTTTTAGATATGACAACTACTTCGGCTTAATTTGAATCTTGCTAGCCTTTACTTAATGTATATGTTAGTTTACTGGGCAAGAACTCAATAATTTTGACTCATTTCTATAAATGGTTAGTCAACTTAACTCCTCAAAAATATTTTGTTCATCAAATAAATTCATCGATAATTCATGATCTCACAAAAATCTCTTATGATCATCCGTAGTTTTTTTTAGTCGAGCAAAGCCCTTTGGAATAATTTGAGGCATGCCATGCCAAGTCAAATCACAAAACCATACCCCTCTTTTAATTAATTTTAATCCTTAGAAATTGAGGCGTGCCATTTAATTAAATTTTCCATGGCCCTCGCAAATTCGAAGAATGCGTAGTTGTTTTAAGTGCGCTGTTTAATAATTTACCTTCCTAAATTCGGGTGCACATTTTTGTGACCCAAATCCAAATCCCAACAATATTAGATAAAATATGTCGAGAGTCACGGGTGCATTTACGTGACGCGGTCGAGACGTATTTTAAATAACATTGTAATTTTCCTTTAAAAATAATTAAATAAAGCGGTTAAAGTTAAAATTAAATCATAGGTTAAAACGTGTATTAAAATCAGATAATTAAGCCAATAATAACAGTTGAGTGACCGTGCTAGAACCACGGAACTTGAAAAGGCCTAATACATTCTCCCGGATTAACAGAATTCCTTACCCGGATTTCTGGTTCGTGGACTGTAATACAGAGTCAACCCTTTCCTCGATTCGGGATTTGAACCGGTGACTTGGGACATCATAAATCTCCCAAATGGAGACTATGATTTTTTAATAATAATTTCGTTTCGATTGTCACTTCAAGTTTGAAATAACTCTCTTTATTATACCCTTCACGGGGTGTGGGTAGAAAAAGAGGTGTCACAACAATCATTTTTATGCTTTTAAATAATCAGATATCTCATAATGTAACTCTAAATGAACAATGCGGAATAAATACACAAGCCCGACATCGGGATGTCACAAGTTACGAGCATCTACTAAGGAGTCTGAATACAACGAAGAGTCTGAAAATAAACTATAACAAGCTAAGAGGGATAAGAAGGAGAGAGCTGGGCTACGAACGTCAGGCAGCTACCTAGCTAACTCCGATGACTTTGCTAGTGAGCAATCAAAACCTGCTACTGGATTCAAAAATACCTGGATCTGCACACAAGGTGCAGGGAGTAATTTGAGTACGACGACTCAGTAAGTAATAAAATTAAAAGAAGCTGAGTAATAAGAAAACACGTAAATCATGTCATAACGCTACAGCAACTAGTGTAAGTCCAAAATAATACAGTAAAGTAATAAACTCATAAAAACAACTCAGTTCAGTAAAACCTTTTCCAAACATCTTTCAATAGTTTCAAACGAGTGAAGAAACAGTGAGTAAAAAATGATAGAAATGTAACAACCCCTCGGGCAAATCAGTTATCATAAACTGCCCCTCAGGCATAATATCAACAGAACCAGCCCTCCGGTCTACCTCACAATCACTGGCTTATTTATTATCTGATTTTTATTTGATGTTTTGGGCTTACATGTGCTGTATGTTGATTTTTACCGCTTGGATAAGTTTTGAACTGTGTATATAAACTACCTTCTCACGCACCTCCTCTGAGTCTTCTTGAAATTAAAATTGGGCATTTGCTTGACATAGCCCGCCTTCTTTGAGATAGCTGAGGTGTTTGGCACCCGGTGAAGGATTTTAGTCGCACATGTTTTAGGCGAGGAGCGCCACCAGTTAAGCCGGAAAGCAATGCTACCGGTACACTGACCCTCCTCGGCTCGAGTTGTCAGCTCGAGTAAGCCAGTCTAGATGCTTTCTCCAATAATATTTGAACTTAGAAGAACAAACCTCATAACTAGATATCCCTAATAGGAAAGTTTTATTTGCATCACGTGCATTTGACCTTGGAGATTCAACACAGGGGTTGGGTCTGTCTAGGACAGGTTTACCTGAAATATAAAAGACCGATATGATGCATCCTAATTGCTACTTGTGCATTCATTTGCTTCAGATTTGTATGTTGACCGGCTTATAAGGAAAATATAGGAAAATAGCAGTATGAGGGTAAAGAGAGTTAATCGCGTGTTTTGAAAAAAAAACGTCCAACTAGTGTCTGTAACGACCCGGCCGTTCATTTTTGGAATTTATGCCCTGATTCCCCATTAACTACTTCCCCTAAGTTCTTTTATGCTATTTTGGTTTGCCGCGACGTTCGGTGTTAGGAGTCGGAGTGTTTTGGGACACTTAGTCGCTAAATGAGAGCTTAAGAGTTGAAAAATGGGTCGTATTCAAAACAGTGTGAAGACGACCTCGGAATGGAATTCTGATGGTTCTGTTAGCTCTGTTAGGTGATTTTGGGATTGAGAGCATGTTCAAAATATATTTTGGGGGTTCGTAGCTCATTTAGGCTTGAAATGCCGAAGTTTGAATTTTTGAAGTTTCCGGTCCGGTAGTGAGTTTTTGATCCGAGGGTCGGATTTAAATTCCGGAAGTTGTTGTAGCTCCGTCATGTCATTTGGGATGTGCGTGCGAAATTTCAGATCATTCGGGCGAGGTTCTGTTAGGTTTTTGATCGAAAGCGTGTTTTGTTGGAATTTGAAGTTCTTAGGCTTGAATCTTTAATTTAATTGGATTTCCGGTGTTGTTTTAGGTGTTTTAAGGATTGGTACAAGTTTGAATGAGGTATTAGGTGGTATTGGTGCTTTTGGTTGAGGTCCCTGGGGCCTCGGGTGTGTTTCGGATGCTCAACGGGCAAGTTATGGAGTTGGAAGGAAAAATTTGCAACAGGCTTCTGGTATTTTTGATTCTGCGGCTTGGGAACCGCATAAGCGGCTAGGCAGCCGCAGAAGCGAGGCGTGGGCTCAAGGTTAGGTCCGCAGAAGCGAACAAAATTTCCGCAGAAGCGGTATCGCTTTAGCGATCCATAGACCGCAGAAGCGAAAAATGGGATGGTAAGTGGAAGCCGCAGAAGCGGCACTTTGTCCGCATATGTGGGACCGCAGAAGCGGTCCCTTGTCTGTAGAAGCGGAAATGTCTGGACAGAAATAGAAAATTTTGAGGGTTTAATTTCATAAGTTTGAAAATCGATTGAGAGCACGGGAAAAGGCGATTTTTAGTGGGTTTTGAAGAGAAAATCATTGGGTAACGTTTCTTTGATCCCTTTTCATTATATTTCATCATTATATAGCTAAATACATTATTTGAATTCGAATTTAGGACCAAAAACTTGGTAATTTGGGGTAAAAGTTCATAGACCTAACTTTGGGGTTTTGAGGGGGCATTTGACCTCCGATTTTAGAGATTTTTATATGGTTAGACTCGTAAGAGTACGAGGGTTCTGAAAATATGAAAATTATTCGATTTAGAGACATTGGATGGAGGGGCATTTTGGTCATTTTACCTATTTTTCACGCCCTAGCTTTAATTTCTATAGTGGAATCAGTTGTTTGCAATATTATTTACGATATGTAGTTGACTTGAATAGATTTGGGCCATTTGAGATCGGATACTCGTGGCAAAGGCGCGGTTTCTAGTGATATTGAGCCGGTTCGAGGTAAGTGGCTTGTCTAACCTTGTGTGGGGGACCTTTCCCCTTAGGATATGTTCTGAATATTTGAATGCCTCGTACGTGAGGTAACGAGCGCGTACTTGAGAAAATTGTTGTAAACCCATTTCTACTTGGAGTATTTACATTGAGATTTTTCTGTTTACTTGTTCATTTAAATTGTAGGTTTAGACTTTGCTAGCTTAGAGAAGCATGCTTAGCTGACTTACTTGCTTAATTGTTTAACTGTACTATTTGCACTCTGTGAAGCATGCTAGGCTAGAAATTTCTATTACTTGTACTGGTTTAGCATTTATTCTGAGATTATGAGTTGTTGTTATGGTGTGCTTTAAATTGGGACTACAGGACGGCTTCCCGGGAGATCCCCCTGTACTTGACTTATTCTGGATGGAAGGTGCGGGATACCAAGAGATCCCTGGCACGTGTTTTTATATATATTGGGATACCAAGAGATCCCCGGCTCACCTATTGAGGATACCAAGAGATCCTAGGGATACCAAGAGATCCCTAGTGCATATGATAAGGATACCAAGAGATCCTCGGTATACCAAGAGATCCCCGGCTATTATTCCTGGTTGAGAGCAGTATTTGCCTTGTATTGTTACCGTTACTTTCTATTACTGTTTTCCTGTACTTATCCAGTTTAGATTTTACTGTAGACTTTATTTAGACTGTTTTCGTTATCTTGTTATTATTCATTATTATTACCTCAGTAGGGCCTTGACCTTTCCTCGTCACTACCCAACCGAGGTTAGGTTTGGCACTTACTGAGTACCGCTGTGGTGTACTCATGCCCTTCCTGCGCATGTTTTTCGTGTGCAGATCATTCAGGTACCTCTACTCAAGTGCACTATCAGTGAGACAGGAGGACCACAGATACTTCGAGGTAGTTCTGCTGTGCCCGCAGACCGATGAGTCTCCTTCTTACTCTATCTTTAGTATCTAGTTTCCTCTCTTTCGGTTGTTAGAATATTCTGGAGTTTGGATCCATACTGTACATTCTATAGCCTGTGTTGCCCGTGAGTTTCCGGGTCTTGGGGAGTTTAGTAGACTTGTGTCTTATTCAGTTTTACATGTCGAGTGGCATCCAGTGCAGTTACTTTTAGTTATTTAATTTAGTTTTCCACTGTTTTTCCGAAATTGTTATACTTTCTGCAATATTTGGCTTACCTGGTCGTGGGGACTAGGTGCCATCACGACATGTTTACCATCGGTGAACTATGGTCGTGACAAGTTGGTATCAAAGCTCTAGGTTCATAGGAGTCACAGAATACAGGCCGGTTTATTAGAGTCTCGCTGATCGGTACGGAGACGTCTGTATTTATCTACGAGAGGCTATGTAGCTATTTAGGAAAAATCTTTATTTCTTTTGAATTCCTCATCGTGCGATATTTTGACATCAATTCTAAACTTCTGTCTTCTATTCTCTCACAGATGGTGAGGACACGTGCTACACGAGAGGACCAGGCACCCGCGCCCCCTGCTGCCACCGTTAGAGGCCGGGGCCGGGGTAGAGGTCGAGGACGCGCACGAGGTGCAGCCACAGCACCCGCGCGGGCTACCGCTGAGGTACCACCAGCAGATCCTGTTGGAGCCCAGGCACCTGGTACACCTACTACAGCTACTACTACTCCAGCGCTCCAGGAGACTCTAGCTCAGTTCATGAGCATGTACACTACCTTGGCTCAGGCGGGGTTGCTTCCCCTTGCCGCAGCCACATCCTAGGCCGGGGGAGGGGCCCAGACTCCCGCAGCCCACACTCCTAAGCAGAGAGTGCAGATGGAGCAGGTCCCAGAGGTTATTCCTGTGCCGCCTGCAGCGCTAGTTCAGCACGAGGATGGGTCAGCTGCTTCAGAGGACGAGCAGCGTAGACTTGAGAGGTTCAAGAAATATGATCCTCCAGTGTTCAGTGGACTAGCATCAGATGACGCCTTGGGATTTTTGGAGGAGTGTCATTGCATCCTTCGCACTATGGGCATAGTGGAGTCTAGCGGGGTTTCTTTCACTGCCTTTCAGCTTCGGGGAGCCACCAATGATTGGTGGCGTGCTTATGAGATAGAAAATCTAGTCATGGCTGTTTCACTGACTTGGACCCAGTTCTTAGAAATGTTCATGAGAGAGTTTGTTGCCCAGAGCCTCAGGGATTCATGGCGCGCGGAGTTTGAGCACTTGCGCCAGGGTGCTAGGACAGTTTCAGAGTATGCCATCCATTATACCAGGTTGGCTAGACATGCACCGGCTTTGGTTGCCACAGTTCGAGAGAGAGTTCGGAGGTTTATCGAGGGTCTTATTCCGCCTATCCGATCCAGTATGGCTCGAGAGTTAGAGATGGATATTCCTTACCAGCAGGTAGTGAGCATTGCTAGGAGGATTGAGGGCATGCTCGCCAGGGAGCGAGGGGAGAGGGAGGCCAAGAGGTCTCGAGAGTCGGGTCACTACTCAGGTGCCCGTACCCTATCAACAGGTCGTTATGGTAGGGGTTATTCTAGTCGCCCTGTACATTCAGCTTTGCTAGCAGCCGGCAGTACTCCAGCTCCGCCTGCACCTTAGGAGCCTTACTTTGCACCCCCAATTTCTAGCGCGCCTCCTGCACGGGGTGCTTTCAGGGGCCAGTCCAGCAGGCCTAGTTCCAGCCAGTCACAGCCACTGCTTCCTCCCAGAGCTTACTATGAGTGTGGTGACACCCGTCATGTGGGGAGGGATTGCCCCAGACTAGGGAGGAGTGCACCTCCACAGACTGCTCAGCCACAGCGTGCTCCTCAGAGTTCTCAGGCTATGGTCCCAGCTCCCGCTGCTACCCCACCTGCCCAACCAGCCAGGGGTGGAGGACGAGGAGATAGAGGCCGCCCTCGAGAGAGGGGCCGGTCCAGATATTATTGTATTCCTGCTCGCACTTAGGCTGTTGCCTCCGATTCCGTCATCACAGGTATTATACTGGTTTGTCACAGAGATGCATCGGTTTTATTCAATCCAGGCTCTACTTACTCTTATGTGTCTTCTTATTTTGCTTCACATTTGGGTGTGCCTCGGGATTCTTTGAGTGCCCCCATTTATGTTTCTACTCCTGTGGGAGATTCTCTTGTTGTGGACCGCATTTATCGGTCATGTCTGGTTACTATTCGTGGTTTTGAGACCAGGGGAGATCTATTATCACTCGGTATGGTTGACTTTGATATTATTCTGGGCATGGACTGGTTGTTGCCCCATCATGCTATTCTTGATTGTCACGCCAAGACCGTGATGCTGGCTATGCTAGGTGTTCCACGTATTAAGTGGAGTGGTACTTAAGATCATACTCCTAGTAGAGTTATCTCTTTCCTTAAAGCTCAACGTATTGTTGAGAAGGGGTGTGCCGCGTATTTAGCTTATGTGAGAGATGTCAGTGTTGACGCCCCTTCTGTTGATTCAGTCCCAGTGGTACGGGATTTCCCCGATGTTTTTCCTGCTGATCTTCCGGGCATGCCGCCCGATAGATATATCGATTTTGGCATTGATCTGTTGCCGGGCACTCAGCCCATTTCTATTCCTCTGTATCGCATGGCTCCTCCTGAGTTGAAGGAGTTGAAGGATCAATTGCAGGAATTGTTGGGTAATGGTTTCATTCGGCCCAGTGTTTCGCCGTGGGGTGCTCCTGTCTGGTTTGTGAAGAAGAAGGATGGTTCTATGCGTATGTGCATTGATTATTGCCAGTTGAACAAAGTTACAGTGAAGAACCGTTATCCTTTACCTCGTATTGATGATCTGTTTGACCTTCTTCAGGGTGCATAGGTATTTTCCAAGATTGATTTGCGCTCGGGTTACCATCAGTTGAAGATTCGGGATCCAGATATCCCGAAGACTGCCTTTAGGACTCTGTATGGTCATTACGAGTTCCTGGTTATGTCATTTGGGCTGACTAATGCCCCAGCAGCTTTTATGCATTTGATGCACAGTGTATTCAAGACATATCTTGACTCATTCGTCATTGTTTTTATTGATGATATTCTGGTATATTCTCGGAGTCGGGAAGATCATGAGAAGTACCTGAGGACCATGCTTTAGACTTTGAGAGAGAAGAAATTATATGCAAAGTTCTCAAAATGTGAGTTCTGGCTGAGTTCTATGGCATTCGTAGGCCACGTGGTATCGAGTGAAGGCATTCGAGTGGATCCGAGAAAGGTAGAGGCCGTGCAGAGTTGGCCCAAGCCCTCCTCAGCTACAGATATTCACAGTTTCCTCGGCTTAGCGGGTTATTACCGTCGCTTTGTGGAGGGATTTTCGTCGATTGTGGCCTCTATGACTAGATTGACCCAAAAAGGGTGCCCCATTTCAGTGAACAGAGGAGTGTGAGGCGAGCTTCCAAAAGCTCAAGACAGCTTTGACTTCAGCCCCAATATTGATGCTGCCTACCGGTTCGGGGTCCTATACAGTTTATTGTGATGCCTCACGGGTTGGACTTGGAGCGGTATTGATGCAGGACGGTAGGGTGATTGCCTACGCGTCCAGAAAATTGAAGGTACATGAAAAGAACTACCCTATCCATAATCTTGAGTTAGCTGCTATTGTTCATGCCTTGAAGATTTGGCGTCATTATTTGTACGGGGTGCCTTGTGAGATCTATACTGACCATTGGAGTTTGCAGCACTTGCTTAAG
>MU706739.1:96425-107566 GCA_026770625.1 Nicotiana glauca
TTAGAGGAGATGGTTAGAGTTGTTAAAGGATTATGATATTACTATTCTTTATCACCCGGGCAAGGACAATGTGGTAGCCGATGCCTTGAGTCGCCGGGCGGAGAGTTTGGGGAGTTTGGCATATTTACCGGCCTCAGAGAGACCCATGACGATGGATGTTCAGGCTTTAGCCAGACAGTTCGTGAGATTGGACCTTTCGGAGCTCAGTCGGGTTCTAGCCTATGTAGTTTCTTGGTCTTCCCTATTTGATCGCATCAGGGAGCGACAGTATGATGGCCCTCATTTGCTTGTCCTTCAGGATAGATTTCGGCGTGGTGATGCCAAAGATGTCACCATCGGGGATGATGGGGTATTGAGGATGCAGGGCCAGATTTGAGTGCCCAATGTGGATGATCTTCGAGAGTTGATCCTAGCAGAGGCCCATAGCTCGCGGTATTCCATCCATCCGGATGTCGCGAAGATGTTTCAGGACTTGAGGCAGCACTACTGGTGGAGGCGGATGAAGAAGGATATAGTTGACTACATGTCTAGATGCCGCAACTGCCAGCAGGTGAAGTATGAGCACCAGCGTCCGGGTGGGCCGCTTCAGCAAATAGAGATCGGGGAGTGGAAGTGGGAGCGTATCACCATGGACTTCGTATCTGGACTCCCACAGACCGTAAAGAAGTTTGATTCTATTTGGGTCATTGTGGATCGGCTGAGCAAGTCCGCTCATTTCATACCTATGTTTACCACTTATTCATCGGAGCGGTTGGCGGAGATTAATATAAGGGAGATCGTCCGTTTGCATGGTATTCCAGTTTCTATCATCTCAGACAGAGGTACTCAGTTTACCTCGCGGTTCTGGAGAGCCGTGCAGCAGGAGTTAGGCACTCGGGCGGAGTTGAGCACGGCATTTCACCCCCAGACGGACGGACAGTTCGAGCGCACTATTCAGATTCTGGAGTATATTCTCCGTGCGTGCGTGATTGAGTTTGGAGGGTCGTGGGATCACCTGCCACTAGCGGAGTTTGCTTATAACAATAGTTATCAGTCCAGCATTAAGATGGCGCCGTATGAGGCCTTATATGGTAGGAGGTGTAGATCTCTGGTGGGTTGGTTTGAGCCGGGTGAGGCCAGGCTATTGGGCACAGAGATGATCCAGGATGGGGTGGAGAAGGTTAAGGTGATTCAGGATAGACTCCGTGCAGCCCAGTCCAGACAAAAGAGTTACGTGGACAAGAAGTTTCGTGATGTTGCATATATGGTAGGTGAGCGGGTTCTGCTTCGGGTCTCGCCTATGAAGGGCGTCATGAGGTTTGGAAAGAAAAGGAAGCTGAGTCCGAGGTTTATTGGGCCTTTTGAGATCTTGAGGCGAGTTGGGAGGTTGCTTATGAGCTTGCCTTACCTCCCAGCCTAGCCGAAGTTCACCCGGTATTTCATGTTTCGATGCTCCGGAGATATCACGGTGATCCATTACACGTGTTACATTTCAGTTCAGTCCAGTTGGACAAGGATCTATCCTATGTTGAGGAGCCAGTGGCCATTTTGGACAGGCAGATCAGAAAGTTGAGGTCAAAGAACATTGCTTCAGTGAAGGTCCAATGGCGGGTTCAGCCGGCTGAGCAAGCGACTTAGGAGACCGAGCAGGATATGCGCAGCCAGTACCCTCAGCTTTTTTATTCTTCAGGTATGCTCTCTATGCTCGTTCGAGGACGAACGAATGTTTAAGTGTAGGAGGATGTAATGACCCGGCCGGTCGTTTTTGGAATTTACGCCCCGATTCCCCATTAACTGCTTCCCCTAAGTTCTTTTCTGCTATTTTGGTTTGCCGGGACGTTCGGTGTTAGGACTCGGAGTGTTTTGGAACACTTAGTCCCTAAATGACAGCATAAGAGTTGAAAAATGGTCCGTATTCGGAATAGTGTGAAGACGACCTCGGAATGGAAATCTGATGGTTCTGTTAGCTCCGTTAGGTGATTTCGGGGTTGGGAGCGTGTTCGGAATGTATTTTGGGGGTTCGTAGTTCATTTAGGCTTGAAATGCCGAAGTTTAAATTTTTGAAGTTTCCGGACCGGTAGTAAGTTTTTGATCCGAGGGTCGGATTTGAATTTCGAAAGTTGTTGTAGCTCCGTCATGTCATTTGGGACGTGCGTGCAAAATTTCAGGTCATTCGGGCGAGGTTCGGTTATGTTTTTTATCGAAAGCGTGTTTTGTTGGAATTTGAAGTTCTTAGGCTTGAATCTTTGATTTAATTGGATTTCTGTTGTTTTAGGTGTTTTAAGGATTGGTACAAGTTTGAATGAGGTATTAGGTGGTATTGGTGCTTTTGGTTGAGGTGCCAGGGGCCTCGGGTGTATTTCGGATGCTCAACGGCAAGTTATGGAGTTGGAAGGAAACATTTGCAGGAGGCTTCTGGTATTTTCGATTCTGCGGCTTGGGAACTGCAGAAGTGGCTAGGCTGCCGCAGAAGCGAGGCGTGGGCTCAAGGTCAGGTCCGCAGAAGCGGACGAAATTTCCGCAGAAGCGGTATCGCTTCAATGATCCATAGACCGCAGAAGCGAAAAATGAGATGGTAAGTGGAAGCCGCAGAAGCGGCACTTTGTCCGCATATGCGGGACCGCAGAAGTGGTCCCTTGTCCGCAGAAGCGGAAATGTCTGGACAGAAATAGAAAATTTTGAGGGTTTAATTTCATAAGTTTGAAAATCGATTGAGAGCACGGGAGAAGGCGATTTTTAGTGGGTTTTGAAGAGAAAATCATTGAGTAATGTTTCTTTGATCCCTTTTCATTATATTTCATCATTATATAGCTAAACACATAATTTGAATTCGAATTTAGGACCAAAAACTTTGTAATTTGGGGTAAAAGTTCATAGACCAAACTTTGGGGTTTTGAGGGGGCATTTGACCTCCGATTTGGGAGATTATTATATGGTTAGACTCGTGAGAGTTCGAGGGTTCTGAAAATGTGAAAATTATTCAATTCCGAGACATTGACTGGAGGGGCATTTTGGTCATTTTACCTATTTTTCATGCCCTAGCTTTAATTTCTATAGTGGAATCAGTTGTTTGCAATATTATTTACGATATGTAATTGACTTGAATAGATTTGGGCCATTTGGAGTCAGATACTCGTGGCAAAGGCGCGGTTTCTATTGATATTGAGCAGGTTCGAGGTAAGTGGCTTGTCTAACCTTTTGTGGGGGACCTTTCCCCTTAGGACATGTTCTGAATATTTGAATGCCTCGTGCGTAAGGTGACGAGCGCGTACTTGAGCAAATTGTTGTAAACCCATTTCTACTTGGAGTATTTACATTGAGATTTTTCTGTTTACTTGTTCATTTAAATTGTAAGTTTAGACCTTGCTAGCTTAGAGAAGCATGCTTAGCTGACTTACTTGCTTAATTGTTTAACTGTACTATTTGCGCTCTGTGAAGCATGTTAGGCTAGAAATTTCTATTACTTGTACTGGTTTAGCATTTATTATGAGATTATGAGTTGTTGTTATGGTGTGCTTTAAATTGACGGCTTCCAGGGAGATCCCCCTGTACTTGACTTATTCTGGATGGAAGGTGGGGATACCAAGAGATCCCTGGCACGTCTTTCAATATATTAATTGGGATACCAAGAGATCTCCGGCTCACCTATTGAGGATACCAAGAGATCCTCGGGATACCAAGATATCCCTAGTGCATATGATGAGGATACCAAGAGATCCTCGGGATACCAAGAGATACCCGGCTAGTATTCCTGGTTGAGAGCAGTATTTGCCTTGTATTGTTACCGTTACTTTCTATTATTGTTTTCCTGTACTTACCCGGTTTAGATTTTTACTGTAAACTTTATTTACACTGTTTCCGTTATCTTGTTATTATTCATTATGATTACCTCAGTAGGGCCTTGACCTTTCCTTGTCTCTACCCAACCGAGGTTAGGCTTGACACTTACTGAGTACCGCTGTGGTGTACTCATGCTCTTCCTGCGCGTGTTTTTCGTGTACAGATCATTCAGGTACCTCAATTCCGGCGCACTATCAGTGAGGCAGGAGGACCACAGAGACTTCGAGGTAGTTCTTCTGCGTCCGCAGACCGTCGAGTCTCCTTATTACTCTATCTTTAGTATCTAGTTTCCTCTCTTTCGGTTGTTAGAATATTCTGGAGTTTTGGAGCCATACTGTACATTTCTATAACCTGTGTTGCCCGTGAGTTTTCGGGTCTTGGGGAGTTTAGTAGACTTGTGTCTTATTGAGTTGTACATGCCGAGTGGCATCCAGTGCAGTTACTTTTAGTTATTTAATTTGGTTTTCCTCTGTTTTTCCGAAATTATTATACTTTCCGCAATATTTGGCTTACCTGGTCAAGGGGACTAGGTGCCATCACGTCATGTTCACGATCGGTGAGCTAGGGTCGTGACAGTGTCGAAACTCTGCCCAATTCTTTTTGAGAAAAATGAAAAAAAAATTGTTTTTAAAAATAGTTTATTTGTTTTCCAATAAAATGAAAAAAAATCCTGTTTTCAAAAAATAGCTTGTTTTATTTGCCAATGAAAAAAAATTGTGTTAAAAAAAACTGTTGGTTTTATTTACCGATGAAAAAAAAAGTTGTGTCTTGCTTTCAAGAATAGTTTGTTTTATTGGGCAGAACTACATAAGTTTGATTCTCATCGGGTGTGGAATACGTAGGCTACCCATATCGGGTTCAACTATTTTGGAAAATTAGGGGTAAATAAATATCACGATTTTTCCATAAGTAAGGTGATGTCATTCTTGTCCAAAATAGCGAAATGTCCCCAAAAGGATGCCGGAAAGCTGTTTTTGTGAGAACAACCATCTTTGGTCATTTCTCAAAATCTTGGGCCGGTTCGCAAACACAGCCTTTAAATCTTCTACGAAGTTCTGAAAGGCCGTATTGGCAAAACCGAATATTTTGTGAAATTTTTTGAGAAACAGTGATGATTTTAAAAAAAGAAAAAGAAAAAAAAGAGACTGTATTTGTCGGTCAAAGTTTGTTAGTCTATTTTTAGGCTGTTTTGATATAGAGTCTTTTGGAGTCCGTTAATTTGTAATAAAATGTGGCGTTGTAATAAACACATTTTTTTATGGAAAAAAATCCCAAAATTTTCTTTTTAGTCATTTTTTCACTTATCCGCCAGAACTACGTACGGTCTGATTCAAGCGGGGATACGATACGTAGGCAATCTCCATAAGATTCGACCACAACTAAAAAGAGTGTACATAAAAGAAGAAAAAAAAAAGAAAAGAAAATTAAAAAAAAGTCAAATAAAGGGGGATATAAAGGGAACGGGAGTAAAGAAAAGCCGGTCTCAACTCCAGCCTACCGCAAACCCCCTGGATCGGGTTTCCGGCCCAATCAAGCCTTTAAGAATGAGAGGTTATGGAAGAAGAAAACCTACACTCCATTGGGTGAGTCATATGCCAGTCTGTTCCAAAGGCTAAGGAAATTGGACATGTTAAAGCCGATCCAGATAAGAATTCCCAACCCTGTTCCAACGAAGTTCAATTTTTTTCAAACGTGCGCATATTTCTCAGATGCCCTGGGGCATGACATAGAAAAGTGTTGGAATCTGAAGAATGCGATTCAGAAACATATTGATGCAGGCGACATTGTCGTGCGAAATCCAGATGCAGCAAACACCAGCCAAAGTCCATCACATGTGCATAATGAGACACATACAGTGGGTATGGTTTATTTTGAAAAGAAATGTGAGAACTCTTATGGGAGCCTCAGAGGTCTACGTGCTGCTAAGCTTTCAGCGCTATCAGAGGTTGATCTTAAAAACGAGCACACACGGGAAACCCAAAAGCAATTTGTTGAGGACAATAGGATGAAGACTTGTGAAGGTCCTAATATTATTGATGCATAAGTCTATGGCTAAGATGTCATGCTTGGTAATCGGAAAGACGATCCATCTCTTGGTAAGCCAAGAAGGAGTTTTGGTGGTTTATTTTGTTGTCATTTCTGTTGTCCAGGTTATTTCAGGGTTGTAATCTGGATGTTGTCTGTAAATGAAACCCTTCTATCTTTTGATTTTGTCCAGTTCCTTTGGTCGTAATATCTCGTTTAGTGTTATCTAGGTTTGTTCTAAGGGTTGTACCCTAGTTTATTTTGCTTGTTTTGTTGTACAAACTCTTTCCCCGTCTTTCTAAAGCAATTCTCCGTTTTCTGTTATTTCTAGTCATTTTCTTTTTTTTTAGTTCTCTCCTCTTTATAGCTCTTTTCATGCTGACTCTAGTGACATACATGCACGCATAATTTTAAGCTTAATCTTAAAGGTTAATAATGAAGCAAGTTGAAAGATGATAGGGGCACTTAAGGAAAACAAGAACAGATTGAGATCATTTGAAGCCCGAACCCTATGAAACAGGGTCTGATAGAACATAAAGAAACCTTATGTTTCATGTCGCATCAGTTTGAAATTAAAGACAAGTTTGCCCAAATTGGCAAGGGTCGTTCATGATAATGAGAGTGAAAGTGTTGCCCAATGGTGTTTTGTATTTAACATATAAAGAAAGCAAAGGTGTGGATATAGCTATCAAGTCTAGCACAATCAGAAGATGTTATAGATGTTTGCTTAATCACGTTGTTTGGGCTTGGCATGTTTTGAAGATTGGAATGACAAAGGCATTTTGTTCTCCTATCTAAACACTTTATCCTTCGTTACCCATTTGAGCCTTATTTGATTTCTTTCATACCCCTCTTTCGGAATCAGTAGCAAATATTAGAAACACAAGCGTGAAAGCTGAGTAAAAAGAGATGAAAAAGAAAAAGAAAAAACAACAAAACAACAAAAAGAAAAAAAAAGAAGAAAAGAAAAATAAGCACAAAAGAAAATGATAAGTGAAAAGAAAACTATAACAACAAGGAATTTGGCATGAACTACGTTCGACTTGATTCCTAAAGGATACGTAGGCAGCCTCTCTCTGGGATTCAGTCACACCAAAATAAAAATCCAAGAGTCCCCAAGAAAGAAAACTGGGGTAGAAGTTGTGGTTGTTGTAAAGAAATCTGGTTCCGAAGATTGTAATTTTGAACCCAAGTTGATTTGTTTTGAGCCTTTAATAGCCTTTCTTTCTAACCCTATCCAAAAGCCCACATTACGGTCCAAAGAAAGACCTTCCGATCAGTCTTTGAGAGATGCCAAGTCAAGCAAGTAAAGGTGAATCACATCAGGGGCAACACTTCGGTCCAAACAAGGGAAATGAAAAATGAGAGAGTCTTATTGGTGAACACCCTTACAGGCACCGTAAGGCGATGGGAGCTGAAAGAAATAAAAAAAATGAGAGAGTCTTATTGGTGAAAACCCTTACGAGCACCTTGAGGCGACTGTAAGTTGAGATAAAGACCAAAATGAGAGAGGCTTGATAGTAAAAACCCTTCAGAGATTGTGAAAGATGATTAACGGCTGAGGATCAAAGCCTAGTTTCATGGTTTAAGGGTACCACAAGAGCTGAACATCAGAATTGCTTGACAAAATAGGCCACATGTGCATGTCATGGCCATTAGAGTTGGTATCCACGTCTGATAGGTTTCTACTTTATAGTTTTTCCTGTTAGGAATCATCTCTTTCCTTTGTCCTTTACTCTGTTCCTTTTATTTTGTTCATTTCCTCTTCCTGAGTCTGTTTGTCAGAACAAGTGAGAAATGACTTCAAAATTTACCATCAGCTTTCCAATCGCACAAGACGAGATCTGGCTATTACATCAAAGTGGCATAGGTCAGGAAAGAACAACAGACATATTGAGCTGGTAATAATCAACATCTTTGGGGTCCCTGCAAAATACAAAGGTTTGGTACATATCAATTCATGGAGAATGCAATAGATGGAGGGTGTTGGGTGAATGGATCAAAGGTATATTTTGTGATATGATGGATGAAAAGGTTGGACCAGCAACAAGAAAGATGTTCCAAGCAAAAATCAAAGGTTATAGACCACAAGGCCAAGGCTAGTGGACAAGTCAAGAAAGAGCAACGTATACACAGAGTGGGGAAAATATACGTGATTCGGGATTCATGTGAGACACAAAGGTCGGGTAGATGTCTGTGCAGGAGCAATACAATAGATATTGGATTCAAACAAAGAGAGGTATTTTCTGGTTTAAGGTTTATAAAGGAAGTACTTAGTCAAGGAACTAGCAAGGTCTTCAGTTGCCATGTCAAGTAAAGGAGCAACAGACCTCAAGGCCAAGGCCAGTGGACAAGTCAAGAAAGAGCAACGTATACACAGAGTGGGGAGCGATGGACATTATTTGGGAATTCAGATGAAACACAAAGGGTTGGTGGATATCAGTCCAGGGGCAATGCAACAAATAAAAGATATTCGGGTGCAACGAAGAGAGGTATTTTCTGGTTTAAGGTTTATAAAGGAAGTGCCTAGTCAAGGAACTAGCAGGGTCTTCGAGTGGAAATAAGTTGTCATTGAAGATATTAGGGTCAGATAAGAAGATTAGAAATGAAAAACAACAGTTAGGAATCCTGCAGTTAAGGACCAGAGAAGGTCGGAAATTTTCAACCAAGGTAGTCAAACAAAACGGAGTACGGAAAGGAGCGAAGAAAAAGCCATCTCAAGCAAGAGCATCACAACCAACCACCGCATTTTAAACTAATGAGATTTTTCTTTGATTAAAACAGGGGCAGAAAATCTCAGTTATTGCGGAGGAACCCACCGTAAGGAAAGGCAAGCACCAAACAGAACAGGGACGACAACACAAGTTTTAAGTGAAGCAGTTTCGAAGGAAGGCAACACAAGTTTTAAGGGAAGCAGTTACGAAGGAAGATAATTCGAGTTTCAAAGGAAGACAACACAAGTTTTAAGGGAAAGCAGTTTCGAAGGAAGATAATTCAAGTCTCAAAGGAAAATGGTTCAATAGGCAAGGGAAAACAATGTCAAAAGAAGACAATTTAAGTTGTTGAAGTTAGGAGCCCGCCCGGAGAACGGAGGCGTTACCTTTTAAGTTGTTAAAGTCAGGAGCCCGTCCGGAGAACGGAGGCATTACTTTTAAAGTGTTGAAGTCGGGAGCCCACCCGGAGAACGGAGGCGTTACCTTTTAAGTTGTTGAAGTCGGGAGCCCGCCCGGAGAATAGAGGCATTACTTTTAAGTTGTTGAAGTCGGGAGCCCTCCCGGAGAACGGAGGCATTACTTTTAAAGTGTTGAAGACAGTTCGAATATCTATAATCAAGTGCCTACCTGGAGATAAAGGAATTCACTTCAGAACGCAATTCAAGTCAACAACAAAACAAGCTCGCGGCGAGAATGCAAGTCAACAGTCCAAGGTGATCAACAAAGTTAGTCACGATCCAAAAAAAAAGAGAACGGCAAGAAGTGAACCCAAATACAGAAGTTGATGAAAGATGTGAGCTTCTCAAGACATGGTTGAGGTCATAAGCACTATATGTCCGGTCTTGATCAGAAAAGTTGAAGAAGAACGAGCCAACAACTAGCAAGCGTCAAGGTTCAAATCCAAAGTCTGCATGAAGAATCATTCAAGACTCAAGATCAAGCTTCAGAAGACTTATAGATAGGAATCTTGTAACTCGTAGTTAACAAGTTTAGCTAGTCTTTTTTATCTTTTGATTTTTGATGTAACATCAGGATCACGGACGGGAACCTCGGTAGAACAACACCTCGACTAGCTCTTCACCTCGGCATACTCCATCACCCCACTCACCTCTGAACTACACGTGGCCTGATTTCTTTACAGCCAAGGATATGTAGGCAGCTCAATACCAGGGCTCGGTCACATTTCCCTTTTCTATTAAGTTTTGGTCTCTTTAAATAAGGGTCGGGTCAAAAAACATGTCAAGTCGTTCTTTTTCTGAAAATTCTTTACGTTTCCAGGCAAAGAGGGGCAGCTGTAGACATGTGATTTTTGACCCTCCCCAAGATTTTTTATATTTTAGCACGTAAATATTTAATTTAGGCCTAATATAGCTATTTCACCTTATTTTGACTCTTTTATTTTATTTTATTACAAGAAAAATTAAAATTACAAAAAAAAATATTGCATCTGCATTTAGGATTTTATTTTATATTTTTAGATTAATTAAGTAAGTTGTTGTTGGACAAAATAGAAAAAAATGTAAAAAAAAATAGTCATGTTGCATTTTACTCTTTAATTTTTTGAATTTTGGCAACTTTATTTTAATTTGGTTTTTAATTAGTTGTAATAATTATTAGAGTTAATTAATTTAATTTTTTAAGATAATTTTGGGATAGAAATTAATTTAGGTTTTATTTATTAAATAAAAAATAATAAAAAATGAAAAAGGAGCCTTACCTAACCAATTAGGAAGCTTCTATATTGGTAGGGTAAAACTAACACTAATGAAAATTAAATAATAACACTAACTAGTGGATAATTAAAGAAGTTAAAAATATAATTTGTAATGGAAAATGCACTAATTTGATGCCTANTTAACCGAGACAGGGGTATACACAGTATATACGCTGGATATACACTGTATATACAGGGACAGTCAAAAAGAAAACTTGATCTTCCTCCATTTTCCTATCATGTAAGAAGCTCCTGAAGAGCCCGATAAAAAGCAGTTGAAATCACAATAAAAAAAGGCAGCCAAAAATCACTCCCAAAGGGTTGCGAAACAACTAAAAATTTGCCCGAAATTACCCCCAAAATAGCTCCAAACACGAGCTGAAAAACACCTCCAAACCCAGCTCGAAGTCAGCCCTTGGAACCCACGAAAATCGGCTGGAAAAATCACCAAAAATCAGCACTAAAACCCAGCTGAAAACGTTCCAAAATCGCCCCAAAGTTCTGTCCGTTTCCGAGTTCGAGGTTGCGGATCCGAGTTCCGGTTGCGGTGCGGTCATAATTCAATCGGAGCGGATTATTTGTTGTACACTCTGCTGGAATTTTAATCAAATTTGTTTGAAGTTTTCTTTTAAAAAGGTCTGTTCCTATTTCAGTATTGCTCTTTTTTTTGCTTTAGTCATTTTTTTTAAAGTCAATGTTCCATTGCTCTTGACATGTTTGGTATGTTTGTTCAGTCCCATGTGATCATTCTGCTACCTTGATTTGTTTATTTCACCATCTTTTCTTGAGTTTGATTTAGCTGTTATCTTTATTTGATTAACTATGGAGATCAAGTGATGGTAATTAAATTTGAATTAGTCATTAGTTTT
>MU706739.1:129499-171196 GCA_026770625.1 Nicotiana glauca
ATCTTCAACCCAAAAGCTTCCAAAAAGAGAGAATATTTATGTCTTGGAATATAGTGTAAAGGGTAGACAAGATGAGCCCACAAAGGCTTCATAAAACTATTTATAGTGGGGCAAAAATTGGGGGAAAATGGACAAAATTGCCCTTTCAGGTCAGCTTTGCGACCGCATTCTTGTCGCAGAACAAGTATGCGGTCCACATTTTGATCGTCCAGACCGCAGAGTAAAACCCTAGTTCCCAGATCTTCACCGCATTTCCATTACGCGGACCGCATTTGAGTTCTGCGGCCGCATTTTGTCTCGCATTGCTGATCTTCAGTGATCTTTATGGTTGGTTATGCGGTCATTATGCGGACAACATTTTGATTCTGCGGTCGTATTTTGAACCGCATTTTCTCTTAAAATTATGCTAAGGACTCTGTTTTAGTTTGTGATCCTCTTGTCCATTATGCGCCTCGCATGTGTGATCTGCGACCGCATAGTGGACCGCAGACCAGCATTTGTGCAAATTTTGCTCTTTTCTTGCCTTTTTTGCTTCTATTTCCATCTTCTTTAGTTCCCCTTTCTCATGTACTGTAGAAGTAACAAAACTACATAAGTACAGATCATATTTGCATTAAAACAAGCTAAAATCTAAGCAATTAGTATGTAAATGTGCCGAAATTCTCCGGCATATCAACGGGCAGTATGGGGGAGGGACAATTAAAAACATTAAATTTGGGTTTTAACATTTGGTTAGGCTACGGTAGTAATTGGTAGTTTTGGCGAAAGGATTCGGGCCACAATTTGTGCAAATGGAATTTAAAGTAGTAAATCATCCAACTTCATGTGGGCTGTTTGGTTTGGAACTAAATGGGTTGCTAGTTGACCTTTTAGACATAACAACTACTTGGGCTTAATTTTAATCTTGCTAGCATTTACTTAATTTATATGTTAGTTTACTGGCCAAGAACTCAATAATTTTGACTCATTTCTATAAATGGCTAGTCGACTTAACTCCTCAAAAATATTTTGTTCATCAAATAAATTCATCGATAATTCATGATCTCATAGGTTAAACCATATGTTAAAACATGTATTAAAATCAGATAATTAAACCAATAATAACAGTTGAGCGACCGTGCTAGAATCACGAAACTCGGGAATGCCTAACACCTTCTCCCGGATTAACAGAATTCCTTACCCGGATTTCTGGTTCGTGGACTGTAATACAGAGTCAACCCTTTCCTCGATTCGGGATTTGAATCGGTGACTTGGGGCACCATAAATCTCCCAAATGTCGACTTTGAGTTTTTAATAATAATCCCATTTCGATTGTCACTTCAAGTTGGAAATAACTCCATTTATTATACCCTTCACGGGGTGTGGGTGGAAAAGGAGGTGTGACAACAATCTATTTTAAGCTTTTAAATAATCAGATATCTCATAATGTAAGTCTAAATGAACAATGCGGAATAAATATACAAGCCCGACATCGGAATGTCCCAAATTACGAGCATCTACTAAGGTATGAATACAACGAAGAGTCTGAAAATATACTATAACAAGCTAAGAGGGATAAGAAGGAGAGAGCAGGGCTACGAACGCCGGGCAGCTACCTAGCCAACTCCGATGACTTTGCTAGTGAGCAATCAACACCTGCTACTGGATTCAAAAATACCTGGATCTGCACATAAGGTGCAAGGAGTAATTTGAGTACGCCGACTCAGTAAGTAATAAAATTAAAAGAAGCAGAGTAATAAGAAAACACGTAAACCATGTCATAACGCTACAACAACTAGTGCAAGTCCAAAATAATACAGTAAAGCAATAAACTCATAAAAACAACTCAGTTCAATAAAACCTTTTCCAAACATCTTTCAATAGTTTCAAACGAGTGAAGAAAAAGTGAGTAAAAATGATAGAAATGTAACAATCCCTCGGGCAAATCAGTTATCATAAACTACCCCTCAGGCATAATATCAACAGAACCAGCTCTTCGGGCTACCTCACAATCACTCGTAATCAGCCCCTCGGGCATAATATGGATCTAGAACCACCCCTGGGGCAACAAAATAAAACAACAACAGCCCCTCGAGCTATATCACATCACTCACACTAGGTACCCACGCTCACTGGGGGTGTACAGACTCCGGGAGGGGCCCCTTACGACCCAAGCGCAATAATAAGCCATCTCGTGGTGTAATCAAACAGTCACTCGACCTTATAACAAGCCACCTTGTGGTATAACAACTCAGCCACATAATCATGAATCAGTATAGTACTGCTGCGGTATGCAGCTCGATCCCATAGTATCCTCACAACATAGGCCCTTGGCCTTACTCAGTCAGAAGCTCACAAGCCATTTGGGCAACAGTAAAACATGATGCTCAGCCCAACATGTCATTTAAAATATAAAAGCGAGTAAAGATGGCTGAGTTCTAAAAATAGTAGAATATAACATGACTGAGTACAAATACAAAGTCAAACAGTAAGGAAATAGCAGTAAAAGTTCCCTAAGGGTCCAAAATAGTTGGCCCGAGACCCAAATATGGCATTCAGCCCAAAATATGATGATAGCAAATAGTTTTCAATTAGATACGTGGTTAAACAGTCATACGGGACGGACTAAGTCACAATCCCCAATGGTGCACGACCCCACACTCGTCATCTAGCATGCGCATTACCTCAAAGTAGCACAGCGATGTGAAATTCGGGGTTTCATACCCTCAGGACAGTATTTACAATCATTACGTACCTCAATCCAGTCCAAACTCTATCTCTCAATACCTTTGCCTCTCGGCTCTGCCTCCGGATGCTCCAAATATAGCCAAAAATAGTACCACACCATCAAAATATGCTAAGGGAATAAAGCCCACTCGAAAATAGCCAGTTTACATCAAGAATCTCAAAATTGACCAAACGCGACCCCCGGGCCCACGTCTCGAAATCCAATAAAAATCACAAAAGTGAAATCCTTACACTTTCACGAGTTCATACATATCAAATACATCAAAATCCGACTACAAACGACCCCTCAAATCCCTGGATTTAGGTTTCTAATTTTCAAGCCCTAACTTCCAATTTGCTATTGATTTTCCCATATAATTCAAGCTTACAACCTTAAAAGTCATCATAAAAACGAGTTTATTGACCAAGGACCTTACCTCTAAGAAGCTCTCTTGAATTCTCCCTTCAATTAGCTCTCCAAAGCTTCTTCCCATTTGAAATGTTATGAAAAACCACTCAAAATCGCGAAGGGAGAAATAAACATATTCTGACCAAGCAAAACTGCATATGCGGTCCAATTCCCGCACCTGCGGGACCGCTTCTGCGCATAAACAATCGCTTCTGCGATTTCTCATATAATTCCCTTATCCGCACCTGCGACCCAAGCTCCGCATCTGCGGCTTCTACCTTCTTCGTCTGTGGTCATATCTGTGGCTTGATCTCACTTCTGCGGTCATTGCACCTGCGGCTCCCTAACAGCAGGTGCGGTTATGACAGTGGGATCAGCTGAAGCTGCTCCAACAATTTCCCAAACTCCCCGTCAACCATCCAAAATCACCCCGAGGCCCCTGGGACCTCAACCAAAAAGTACAAACAAGTCATATATCACCTTCCACACTTATACAAATCTTCAAAACACTTCAAACAACATCAGATTCAATCCTAAGAACTCCAAAAACTTCTGAATTTCTCTTTTGATCAAAAAGTCTACTAAAACTCGTCCGAATGACCTGAAGTTTTGCACACACGTCATATTTGACACAACAAACCTACTGCAACTTACGGAATTCCATTCTGACCCCATATCAAAATCTCACCTATCAACTGAAAAATGCCAAAATATCAATCTCGCCAATTCGAGCCTAAACATTTCATGGACCTCCAAACTATATTCCGATCATGCTCCTAAATGCCAAATCACCTAACGATCCTAACCAAATCATAAAAATCACAATCCGAGATCATATATTGACAAGTTAAAACTTGGTCAAACCTTCCAATATTTTTTTAAGCTTCAACTGAGAATTGTTCTTCAAAATTTGTTCTGATTACCCTGAAAACCGAAACCGACGATTTACATAAGTTATAATGCATCGCAAGAGACTAGTCATTCTCGAGAACTAGCGAGCGAAATGTAAAAGCCCAAAATGATTGGTCGGGTCATTACAAAAAAGAGAGGAAAATAAGGGTAGATACACTAAGAAAAGGAAAATAAGGACTACTAAACTTAAATTTTTATAACAAAAAAATACTCGTAAACCCAATATAAAAAATACTCGTGAAATGCTTGGAATTCAAGTTGATCTGGTTACTCAAGGTTTGAATATTTCGTTAACAACAGTTGTGCCCACATTGCACTCACTGTTAGTGTCAAGTTTATTTTTTCTCAACTACAGCTAATATTTCGAAGGAGAAAAAAACTACTGCGGACGTAATATTATGTCTTGATGTTGAATTGTGTGATTTAAATCCAAGAGTTGTTATCCGCTCTAATACTATAATACTATGTTGAACATTGACCATCTCCTCTCTCCCACACATCTACGATCTAAACTGAATAAATCACCAAAAGGAATTATACTCCTCATCAACTGGAAACTCAACAACAAATCAATTAGCCACCGGACATAGATTCTATGCAAATAGATAATACTAACATACCTACAAAACTAGGAACTTTTTTACAAACTCTTTTATACAATAAACATCTATCACCAACACTAGCCATTCAATAAAATACAATACCTACCACTAAATTATCTGATGAAATCATCCAAAACACTGAAGATGAAGAAAATTTTATTCCAATTAGTGCTACTGATAAATAACGTTTGTACGAACCCTGGAAATACTCGGTCATAATAAAGCTATTTGGAAGGAGGATTACACATCATATTCTAAGGAACAAGCTCCTAGATCTGTGGAAACCAATGAAGACCTCCCTATTATTGATCTGGGATCTGACTTATTTTCTTATCAAATTTCAAAAAGAAGAGAATATGATTAAGGCTCTTCATGGCAGACCATGGTTCATACTGAGTCATTTTTTGTCTGTTCGAAGATGGGAACCCAAATTCACAGCATCATCTGCACAACTTTTACTCAGCTATTTGAGTTAGACTTCCTGAACTTCCAACTAAATTCTATGATTTGGAAATACTACAAAGCGTTGGGTCGAAGTTGGGGCAACTATTAAAGATAAACACATGCACTGCCACTGCTACAAGGGGAATATATGCACGTAATTGCATTGAAGTACCCTTAGAAAAACTATTAATAACTCATATCAACATAGGTCATCACAGACAAACACTTTTCTATGAGGGGCTAAATCTACTCTGCATTAGTTGTGGATGATTTGGACATACAAAGCCTAATTGTTTTTTTGTTTCACCTTCCTCAATGGAACAAAATATAAAAAATCAGGCCACAACCTCATCTACAATACTAAACAATGACCAAACACATGAAAGTGACTTGAAAATAGTCACCTTTGTAAGGAGATCAAACTACGCCTACAGGAACTCCACAACCACCACAAGCAAGGCGGCTACAATAGCGGCGCAAGCACAAGAGTAACCTATGGCAAGTAAGTATTCAAACCCTACTATGCCACACTTGGGCCGGATATCCTTGCCTAGCACACACATGCTTGCTAAGCCCAATAAGGAGTTCATTAATAAATTTGATAACTTAGCTGGCTATGGACTAATTATGGGAGGGGCTAATTAAATTTGTGCAAGCCCAATACAAGTTGGCCCAAATGTAGTATGTGCTTCACATATAACACCAACCCTAATGTTGCAGCCCATTCCTATCCAATCAACACCGACCCTATCTTCACAGCCCTCCTTACCCAATGAAATTATTACTCACTCTAAAATTATAGTTCTAGATTGACCATACCACTCTTTAACCTACCTAAATGACCCAAACATGTTATATAAGGCAGCACAGACACATAAGTTGTCTTCTCCACGTAGCAGCTCACTCACCTCCCAAGACCAATCCCTAATAGACAAATCCCAATTAAATACACCCACTCATCCACGTCCTTAGTATCAATAAGCTAAAACCAAGACATCTTGCATGCTACAGTACTCTAAAATATTCAAGACCATAGGCATACTAAAAATCCATGCAAACACAATGATTGCAAACCATGTGAAGACCTACATGACACTACTTACCATACTACTGATTTCTACACCACATACACACCTTGAGTTCTTAATAGATAACTGTAATACTTCTTTTCAAACAATTTTTTACACATAGAATATGACTAGAATTACCAACAACCAAAATATGTCTCTAAGACAGAATATTCAAAGCAACAACCAATTTTTTCAACTACCAAGGCTAACCATGCAAGGGCCACATATGCCACACATCTTAACCCTACTGATCTACACTTTACAGCCGATGATAATGGATCAACCATCCAATCTTGGTTGGAGATAAGATTGCAAGGTTATGCACTGATCTTCACCATGGAGATGAACAATCAAGAGGTTGTTCTCCTAATTCAAAACCCTGCGCACATAGCAGAGATATTGACCGAGGGAATGAGGCTAGGTATAGAGGCCTACACTCTGAACAAGTGGTTTACCACACAGACTCCTCTCATCCTGGAGTACTATGCTTCAACTTCAACTCAACAACAGTGGGCTTACCCTATAAGCCTGATGAACCTGCATGGGAACCCAACAGTCAACCTATTGCTATTTTACCCTCCTCACCATATGGGTTAGGTATTTGCTCCTTGGTTCCACTCACTCTACTCTTTCAATCCACTATTTTCATAATCGAGTCCACTGAGTCCACTCGAAAGTTTCATCTCATTGGAGAGTTTACCACAGACACCACCACAATCATCACACGTACTAGACAGACAAATAAGGTAAGAGTTGGTAGTGATACTAACGGATATGAGGTAAACAAGAACCAAATTTTGGTGGCTAAAGGGAATTCTACTCTACGACCTCAAAGAACAGTACAAAAAAGTATATTATGAAATGTCTACCAGATCTAGTAACATACAGTCTCAATTTTGTCTAACAACCAATCCAGAAGTAGGGAAATATGCAATGGTCATAATCCCAACACTTCATCAGATTACTCAGTCAGTGAGTCTGGAGCAGACAACATCTCTTGTCTCTCCGGTGACAAAAGTTTCACTAGGGAAGATCAATAATCCTAATTCTTATATGAATTTCTTAGTCTGGAATTGTAGGGGATCACACAATTCTGAGTTTAGACGACACTTTTTTGGATAATTATAGACCAGTGCTAGTCATTTTTCTTGAAACACACGTGCATGTCATACAAGACTCTGTGATGATTTCAACTTTACTAACATGTCACAAGTATATGCTAATGGTCTGATAGGCAGTTTAGTTGTGCTGTGGAATAAGGATGGTATCAATGTGGCAGATATGAGAATATCTGATCAAGAAATACATTGCATGGTCCATGTATGTCTCACTAAACCTTCATAGATATTATCAACAATTTATGCTAGCAATCACTATAAATTACGTAATATTCTTTGTAATAACTTAATTAATTTGCATGATACTCTTTGTATGTCTTGGTTAATAGGAGGTGACTTTAATGATGCGTTAGAGTCAAGGGAAATATTTGGAGGCCTCCCTATTAGTAATAATAAAGCAGACAATTTTACTAGATGTATAAATTATTGCAAATTAATAGACTTAGGATTTCAGGATAGTCGTTTCTAATGGACTAACAAGAGTAGACATGGTAACACAATTTTACAAGGGCTTGATCGTTTTTTAGCAAATTATGACTGGATAAACTTATACCCAGAAGCTACAGTGAAACATGTACCATGTATTCATTCGGATCATTATTCTCTCTTAATAAACTTAGAATCCACACCTAGGGTACAACAAAAAAATATTTAGATTTGAAACCATGTGGGAATCACATCCACAATTTCAACAAATAGTTCATAGAGTTTGGACTAGTGATCAATCTCTACTTCAAACAACTAGAAGTTTTCAAGCAGTAGCTATTCTATGGAATAAACAAAATTTTGGGAATATATTCCAACAAAAAAGAAAGATATTAGCTAGGTTGCCAGGAATTCAATCTTCTATACACTACCATACAAGTGTAACGACTCGATCGATCATTTTGAGCTCTAGCACGTTGTTTAGTAGTTTAAGGCCATAAGCAGCTTCACTTCAGGTATTATGACTTGTATGCATGGTCTGAATTGAATTTTGGGAAGTTCGTAGTTGATTTGGAAAGAGAATTCTCATTTTGGAAGCTTTAAGTTGAAAGAATTGACTAAGATTGGATTTTTGAGCAAATGACCTTGGAATCGGGATTCAAAGGTTTTAGCAGGTTCGTATGATGATTTCAGACTTGGGCATATGTCCGTATCAGGTTTTGGAAGACCTAAGAATATTTCAGCACCTATTGTGGAAGTTAGTATTTTTGGAAGAATTTTATGAGTTTGGGTTGAAGTGTGTTTCATTGTTATTAATGTCTATTTGGGATTTCGAGTCTAGGAATAGCTCTGTGTGGTGATTCTAGTGTTGGGAGAGCGATCAGAAGTGAAATCAGAGGTCTGTAGGTCATTTTGGAGTCATTTGGCTAAAGATAGAAATTTGAAGGGTTTTGAGGAGTTTGACCAGAAGTGGAAATTTTGATACCGGGATAGGAATCTGATTCTGGAAGTTGGAGTAAGTCCGTAATGTCGAATGTGACTTGTGTGCAAAATTTGATATCAATCGGATGTGATTTGATAGGTTTCAGCATCGAATGTAGAAATTGGACTTTCTTAGTTTCATTAGACTCGAATTGGGGTGTAATTTGTATTTTTAGCGTTGTTTAATGTGATTTCAGTCCGTGATACATTTTTACACTTGTTGTTATGTTCGGATGGGGTCCCGAGGGGCTTGGGTGAGTTTCAGGGTAATTTCAGACCATTTCTAGGCCATTTTTAGCTGATGGGTTTTGGCTACAGCAGTATGCTATGCGATGGTGGAGAATCGGTCACGATAGCGATGAGTAAAGTGGGAGAAAATAGCCAGTAATTCGCGATCACTTATGGCCTTCCGCGATCGCATAGAGGAAACTTTCTGCTGCACTGACTCGACTTTGGAAACTTGTATCTCGCAATCTATAAGAAATTTGGAAATGATCCAAAAATAAAAGTTGTAGCCCTTTGTGTCTAGTTTTCAGGAAGTTAAACTATTTGGAATTTGGACCTGTGTACAATAAGTCATGAGTGGTACACTACAGCCTATCTACAAAGAGTTTGGAAATTGCAAAGAAGAAATTTGTGTTAAACATGGCTAACTTTGGAAGCTTATGTCTTATAATTGATAAGAAATTAGGAGATGATCAAAGCATCAAAGTTGTATTCCTTGGAGTCTAATTTCCAAAAAGTTAAATCATTTGGAATTTGAAGTTATGTACAAAAAGTTATAACCATTATACTAAAGACTGTCTGGAAGAGCTGGGCATTTGTTCTTCGCAATCGCGCAGCATTCTCCACAATCATGGAGGGCAAGTTTTGGGCTGAGAAATGTTTTACTTCGCGATTGCGAAGAATTTTCCGCGATCGCATAGAGTAAATACCTGGACAGAAGCTATATTTCGAGGTTTCAGCCATTTTTAACATATTTGGATCTATGGAGCTCAGATTAAAGCGATTTTTGAGGCGATTCTCACTATATGGATTGGGGTAAGTGTTATATATCCAAAAGAAATTATACTTCATGATTCTATGGTTATATTCATCGTTTATTTCAGATTCAAATGGAAGAAATTAAGATTTTTTCAAAACTTTTTAAGAACGAAAATTCAAGATTTGGATGTCAAGTTGTTATCGAAATTTGGTAAAATTGGTATGGTTGAACTCGTATCGGAATGGGTTATCGGATGTTGTGAGTTTTTTTTGAAATCCGGGCACGTTGGCCCGAGGGCGATTTTTTCAACTTCTCGAACGGGGTTAGGAATTTATCTAAATTGAATTGTTGTGAGTATTAGAGTATATATTTATGGTTTTTCCCATTTATTTTCTAATTTTGGAGCGTTGTGCATGGATTTGAGTCGTCAAAATGGCTTGGAAGCCGGGTTTGAAACTTCGGAGTGAGGTGAGTCTCGTTTCTAACCTTGTAAGAGGGAATTATCCCCATAGGTGAAATAATTGGATATGTGCTTCTATGTGTGGGGGTTACATACGCACGGAGTGATGAGAGTCCGTGCGTAGCTACTATTATGCTTAAGTCTGGGTAGTCTAGGACCCAGAAACATGCTTTACTTGTAATAATTGTAACCTTATTGACAGTTTAAATTGCTTTAGTTGCATCGAAGTGGTAAATGATTTTCTAAAAGATTTAAACTTCATTTTCTCGACTTGTAAAAGAGAAATTGATACTTCCTTGTCTACCTGATGAAGTTTTGATTGACTGTTTGAATGTGTGTTTCTGTGTGTACCTGTGTCACCTGTATGATTCGCGAGCTGGGTGATTGTTTATTTATGTTTGACTGCGTCGCATGTATGATTCGTGAGCGGGGTAATAGTTGCATCTATGGTTCACGTCGTTCAATCCTCTACAGTGCACGATTTAAATATTATTGGATCGGGTCGTACGTCCTCGTCATGTTTTTTGCATTCTTGTATTGCTTGCCTATTTATAAATAAGGATATTGCTTCTTGGATTGAGAATAAATGGAGAAATGATGAAAACTAATTTTGAAATTTCCCTACGAATAAAAGAATTATTTACTTGCTACATGCTATTGAGTTACAACCATTTTTTATAAAAACCCTCGAATTACTATATTATTATATTATTATTGGACCACTAGTAAGTGTCGAAGTCGACCTCTCGTCTCTACTTCTGTGAAATTAGATGAGATACTTACTGAGTACACGTTATTTTTGTACTCATGCTACACTTGTTGTGCACTTTTGTTGCACAGGCACATGTACCCCTAGCGGCCTAATGGGCGTAGCAGCAGGGATGATATGGAGACTTAGGTGAGCTACATCTCTCGAGGCAATCTACAGCCGACATAGTCTCTTTCAGCGTATTGTATTTCTCTTCTATCTGATTTGTATTCCGGACAGTTATTGTACTTTATTTGTTTTCCTAGAAATAGCTCAGACACTTATGACGTCGGGTTCTAGGATGATTATGGGATTATTATATATTAACTTTGTTAAAGACGTCATCTTATTTTAATGAATTTTATTATTTAATGTTTAATATATAAAAGGAATGATTTCAACAAATACTAAAATGGGAATTTAATAACTTCTTGATGTTGGCTTACTTGACAGTAGTGTCCGGCGCCATCACGATCGTTAGTGGATTTTGGGTCGTGACAACATGGTATCAGAGCAATAGGTTCACTTAGGTTTCATGAGTAATAAGCGAGTCTAGTAGAGTCTTGAGGATCGGTACGGAGACGTCTGTACTTATCTTCGAGAGGCTACAGAGCTGTTAGAAACACTTCCCTGCTTGTTTCCTCATTGTGGAGTTTGATTCCTTTGACGCTTATGCCTTCATTTCCTTCCCATTAAATCTTATGCGACGTGAAGTGATGGTTCTAAATCGAGGAATTGTAATGGTACTGTAGATGTGGCGCGTGATGTTTCCTCCTGCGTATTTGACTGGGTAGCGAAGGATGAGGAAGGACATATGGGAAGTGTATTATGGTGATTAAACTCCTAGAAGGCCATGTGTGGGAAACATGAGTTGAGTAGTTGCCTAAAGGAGTGAGTTTGACCAAAGTAGGAGAGCGGCAGAGTAGCATATGGGTTCAGTGGCATGATAACTACATACCTTGAAGAAATGTTTAGAGTAATTTGGGAATTTTAGTGGACGATGATTTGGTCTGCGGGCTTAATTCTAAATATTGGCTACTATATAGTGGGAGATTTGATGCAACAGAAAGGGAGTTGATTGATATGAAGAAAGATGCAATATAACTTTGAATTAGAAGATATTGTTGTGCATTTAGTTGATGTCCATAAGAAGTGAACAGACTAGTACAGTTGGTAAATGATCACGGGGTCAGGATGGGTTATTGAGGTCATAGTGATTCTATCCCATGTAGAGACGTTGGAATATGTCGGCGTGCAATTTCCACAAGTGAGTTATCTCCTATGAGCAGGTCAGCGGTCGTGCGGTTGGCGAAGCTCCTGCGAAGGATTTTACTGACTATCTAGTAAGAGGTCGAATATGCGAATGTTGCTAGAGATTCAAAGATTTCACGAAACACTAATGTAAGGATTCGAGGAATCTGGCGGTTTGATCGCAAGGTCATATCAATAAGAGATAAAGAATCTTGGTGGGTTCCAGAGTTGTGTAATAGTGGCTTCAATCTAAGTGGGAGAGATGCACCGCCTATGATTGGGTTGCATGGTTATCTACTTGTGAGGTTATGGTTATCGGCGTATTGGTGAGTTATTACAGCTAAGGTAAAGGAACATAATTGGTAATTTGAGCAAAAGAATTGATAAATGTGTGCTATAGTTGGCCTTATTGACTCACGTTCAGGCTTTGGGAAGATTCAGGATTTATGCTTCGTATAGAGGTTATTTATAAGGAAAGTGATTCAGTCGAGTGCTTCATTGAGATAGATGTTCATATGCTAGCGAAGCCTTGGAGTTGATTATATTTGGGCCAAGCCAGAATGGATGAATCTCAACAATGGTCCTAGTGAATTCAAAGGTTAAAAATGCGGTGCCTAAGGATTCAAGCCCAGAGTATGGTTAAGAATCGAGCTTCTGTAGAAGATTATGATAAGAGGCTTGATATATTCTATGATATTTTTGACTTGCAATGTAGCATTCAGAGGAAAATGAGAAAAATACTTCAGATTCATAGAGGAATTATCAGAATGGGTGTATTAGTTGAAGATGCAAATATGCATGCAAGGAGGGTATGAAAAGGTTCATGTGTTAGGAGATAATGTGGTCTCGTGGAATAGGGTCAGGATGAGTGCAGATTTGGTTCGTAATGTTTTGAATGAGGCTACCATTACTCCTAAGTCAAGCCTAGAGTAAATTGGAAGAAGTAAAATCAGTCAGCAATGGTTGAATTGGTATAATGGTGGCAACGATTAGTTCCTTCAGTATGTTAAGTTATACACATGATTACAGTAATGTGTGCGAGGTTTGACGGTCGTCGTAATTGATTCTATTTGGAGGCTTTTGAGTATTATGGCCTATTATGTGTAGATGGATCCCGAAAGAGTTATGATGGTTTAGACCACTACTTGAGGTTGGTATTTTCTGCGGTTATGAGAATTTAGTCATGGGTTTTAATGGTTCCCTTGAAATGAGTTAAGTAAAATGCTTCTATATGATGAAGTGTTTACCTTATTAGTGGTTCAGGAGTTATGATGAAATTCTTGTACTCTTGCGCATTGTTATGATTAAGTGCCATGAGTAGCGTGGGATTTGGAAGTTAGGAATCAAGGTTGCGGTTCGGTCCTGACAAGGAGGTCACGGGATCAGATGAGCAGGAAAAGAATTTAGATGTTTAGAGTAAGCTGGTATTATCTTCACCGTCACCTGAGTTCAGTGTCATGAGTAAGAGGTTTTGTGTATTGACTTGCGGATCCTTGATTCGATTTGCAACATTTGTATGGCCGGTTGTACAAATGTGCAGACTTGTTACCTGGTGTAGAAGGCCATGGCAGCATATCACATAGAAAGATTATATAAGTGTGATGTGTAGTCACTTAATTGATTGAGGATTTAAACCAAGCATGGAGATTGTGGTACTATTGCTAATTGAGAATTTATGCCTGAAGGTCGCTCGATTCATCTTTTTGAGGAATGTGCAAGGTTGTTCCGGATTGGACCGGTGTTCTTGTGTGTTATGGGAAAACAGGGTAATTATAGACCTAGTAAAGATTATTGGCCTAGATCGGTAGGATCAGAATTCGCTTGAGGTTTGTGAATGGATTTTCTGAATATGGGCTCTATATCAAGCCGGATGTGTTCATTTCATCATAGCACTCCTTATGGAAGAGTATTCGGACGTTAGATGTCATTTCATCGTCAGATAATTCATGTAATATTATATCGTGTTGTGTGAGTTGTGAAACGGCTTGATAATTCTCTTATGTGTTAAGGTTACACGTAGCGATGGTGTTATTGAGCATGATGGCTCTTTAGATTCAGATCATATTTCATACCCCAGTTGTGCTTGAGTTTTGTAGCGTATGGCGCTATCTGTCTCCCCAGGGATGGTATTATGCACTAAGCGTGCTTGTGGTCGATATTTGGGATTTTCTAGTAATGAGCACTCTAGCTCGGTATGTATATCCTTATATAGATTTTATGTGTAGATCGAGTGGCATGCCACCATAGGTATATTGATGGGATCGGGTTGCACGTTGCAACAGTGCGATGTTGAGTACAGTCCCCTGTATTCTATGTTGTGTGTTTGTTTCCCTTTTTTTTGAGGGAGGTTTATAATACCTTCTCGTTTGTCTAATTAGTTTCGTAGGTTGAGTAGTCCCTTCCAGAGTTCATTTTCCTTATTTATCACATTCGAGTTGGTAGCCTTTTGGCACATTGTGGCATCATATGAGACATTTGGTCATGTCTGGAGTGTCTTATTGTCTGAGTGACTCGTACTGGGTAAGACGAGATTATTGGATTTAGGATCAGTGTGATCGGATTATATGAAGTATATTAAAGAGCAAATACCATTATTTGGTTCAAAATGAGGTAATGGTTCTTGTAAGGAGTATAGCCTCAATGATTTGTTGACTCAGCAGTTGGTTATGAATTTCTACACGTCTCTTCCATCGTGGCGGTATTGTAAGAATTGGAACAAGACTTATATGACATGGGTGCATTGTGAGCATCAAATTCGGGGAATGTCGGTTATTATGATCAGAGAATGTTATAATAGTCCTGTGAATGAGGTGGTGCATGGTGAGAATTCAGCAAAGACATGTAGTCATGTTGTAGTACCTCGTGTAGTGAATGATACGGTGTTCACATATTGGAAACAGGCCTGGCAGAGAATTCTGGATGTTGGAATTGGGCTCTAAGTATATTTGATTGAACAAAAAGGGAGTATCTTCAGAATTGATCGAGAGAATGTGCTCAACTGGGTTGTAGTAGCCCGGGTAGGTGCATGAGGTATTAAACAGTGATTTCGAAAAACTCCAGCGTAGTTCTTAGCATGTTCGAGGACGAACGTATGTTTAAGTGGGACAATATGTAACGACCCGACCATTCGTTTTGAGCTCTAGCGTGTCATTCAGCAGTTTGAGGCCACGAGCAGCTTCACTTCAAGTATTATAACTTGTACGCATGGTCGGAATTGAATTTCGGGATGTTCAGAGTTGATTTGAAAAGAGGATTCTCATTTCGGAAGTTTTAAGTTGAAAGAATTGACTAAGATTGGTTTTTGAGTAAACGAACTCAGAAGCGGTATTCAAAGGTTCTAGCAGGTTCGTATGATGATTTTGGACTTGGTCGTATGTCCGTATCAGGTTTTGGAAAACCTAGGAACATTTCGGCACGTATTGTGGAAGTTAGCATTTTTGGAAGAATTTCATGAGTTTGGGTTGAAGTGCATTTCAGTGTTATCAATGTCCGTTTGGGATTCCGAGTTTGGGAATAGCTCTGTATGGTGATTATGGTGTTAGGAGCGCGATCGGAAGTGAATTCGGAGGTCCGTGGATCAATTTGGTGTCATTTGGATAAAGATAGAAATTTGAAGGTTTTTGAGGAGTTTGACCGGAAGTCGACCTTTTGATACCGGGGTCAGCATCCAATTCCGAAAGTTGGAGCATGTCCGTAATATCGAATGTGAATTGTGCGCAAAATTTGATGTCAATCGGACGTGATTTGATAGGTTTCGACATCGAATGTAGAAATTGGAATTTCTTTGTTTCATTAGACTCGAATTGTGGTGTGATTCATATTTTTAGTGTTGTTTGATGTAATTTGAGGCTTAGACTAAGTCCGTGATACGTTTTGACACTTGTTGGTATGTTCGGACGGGGTCCCAAGGGGCTCGGTTGGGTTTTGGGGTGATTTCGGACCATTTCTAGGCCCTTTTTAGCTGTTGGTTTTTGGCTACAGCAGTATGCTACGCGATCGCCGGGAATTTGTTGCGACAGTGATGAGTAAAGTGGGAGAAAATGGCCAGCTATACGCGATCACGGACCGTGATCGCGTAGAGGAAAGTTTTTGCTGCACTTACCCGACTTTGGAAACTTTTATCTCGCAATCTATAAGGAATTTGGAGATGATCCAAAAATGAAAGTTGTATCCCTTTGTGTCTTGTTTTCAAAAAATTAAATCGTTTGGAATTTGGAGCTGTGTACATTAAGATATGAGTGGTACACTGCAACCTATCCGGAAAGAGTTTGGAAATTGCGAAGAAGAAATTTGTGTTGCACAAGGCTGACTTTGGAAGTTTATATCTTGTAATCAATAAGGAATTGGGAGATGAACAAAGCATCAAACTTGTAGTTCTTGGAGTCTAGTTTTCAAAAAATTAAATCATTTACAATTTGGAGTTTTTGTACAAAATGTTATAGCTAATATACTAGAGATTATCTGGAAGTTTGTTCTTTGCGATCGCGAAGCACTCTCGGCGATCGCGTAAGGCAAATTTTGGGCTGAGAAATATTTTGTTTCGCAATTGCAAGGAATTTTCCGCGATTGCATAGAGTAAATACCTGGGGAAAAGCTATATTTCGAGGTTTCGGCGATTTTTAACATTTGGAGCTATGAGGCTCGGATTGAAGCAATGTTTGAGGCGATTTTCACCATATGGATTGGGATAAGTGTTATATATCCTTAAGTAATTATACTTCATGATTATATGGTTATATTAATCATTTACTTCGGATTTAAATGGAAGAAATCAAGATTTTTGCAAAACTTTTCAAGAAAGAAAATTCAAGATTTGGAGGTCAAGTTGTTATCGGAATTTGGTAAAATTGGTATGGTTGAACTCGTATCGGAATGGATTATCGGATTTTGTGAGTTTTTTCGGAATCCGGGCACGTGAGCCAGAGGGAAATTTTGTCAACTTTTAGAACGGATTTAGGAATTTATCTGAATTGAATTATTGTGAGTATTATAGTATATATTTATGATTTTTCTCATTTATTGGCTAGTTCTAGAGCGTTGTGCAATTTGAGTCGTCAGAAGGGCTTGGAAGCCGGTTTTGGAACTTTGGAGCGAGGTGAGTATCCTTTCTAACCTTGTAAGAGGAAATTGTCCTCATAGGTGAATTAATTGGATATGTGCTTCTATGTGTGAGGGGCTACGTACGCACGAAGTGACGAGAGTCCGTACGTAGCTACTATTATGCTTAAGTTCGGGTAGTCTAGTACCCCAGAAACATGTTTTACTTGTAATAATTGTAACCTTATTGACAGTTTAAATTGCTTTAATTGCATCGAAATGCTAAATAATTTTCTAAAAGAGTTAAACTTTGTTTTCTCGACTTGTAAAAGAGAAATTGACACTTCTTTGTATAATTGTCTCCCTGATGAAATTTTGATTGACTGTTTAAATGTGTGTTTCTATGTGCACCTGCGTCACATGTATGATTCACGAGCAGGGTGATTGTTTATTTATGTTTGACCACGTCGCATGTATGATTCGCGAGCAGGGTAATAGAGGCATCTATGTTTCGCGCCATTCGACCCTCTGGCAGTGTACAGTTTCAATATTGTTTTATCGGGCCGTACGTCCTCGGCATGATTTGCGCATGCTTGTATTTCTTGCTTTGATATTTATAAATGAGGATATTGCTTCCCCGGATTGAGAATAAATGGATAAATGATTTTAACTAATTTGGAAATTTCTCTATGAATAAGAGAATTGTTTACGTGCTTCATGCTATTGAGTTACAACCATTTTTTATAAAGAACCCTCGATTTACTATATTATTGGTATATTATTATTAGACCACTAGTAAGTATCGAAGTCGACCTCTCATCTCTACTTCCTCGAGATTAGACCGGATACTTACTGAGTACATGTTATTTTTGAACTCATGCTACACGTGATGTGCATTTTTGTTGCACGGGCACATGTACCCCTAGCGGCCTAATGGGCATAGCAGCAGGGATGATATAGAGACTTAGGTGAACTGCATCTCTCGAGGCGATCCGCAACCGGCATAGTCTCTTTCAGTGTATAGTATTTACCTTCTGTCCAATTTGTATTCCCGACAGTTATTGCACTTCATTTGATTTCCTAGAAATAGCTCATGCACTTGTGACACCAGGTTTTAGTATCATTATGAGATTATTAAATATTAGTTTTGTTAAAGACATCATCTTATTTAAATGAATTTCATTATTTATTGCTTGATGTATAAAAGGAATGATTTCAACAAATACTAAAATGGGAATTTGATTAACTTCTTGGTGTTGGCTTGTCTGACCCTAGTGTCTGGCGCCATCACGACCCTTAGTGGATTTTGGGTCATGATAACAAGCATATTCCTTCAAAATTTGGAATCAAAATTAACTATGGATTACATTAACATATTAAGTTTCGAAGAAGAATTTTGGAAATTGAAATCACGCATCACTTGGTTAAATGAGGGTGACGCAAATACCAAATTCTTTCATATGTCTATGCTTCATAGACGCACAAGGAATAGAATACATGATTTGAGAGATTTGGTTGGTAATTGGAGTTTTAGCCAAAATAAATTACAAAATCGTATTCTTACTTATGATAAAAGTTTATTTACTACTGAGGATTTGCTATCTACTAAAACACATCAGGACTTGAATACACATCAACTATCTATGTGTGACACACAAAGAATAGAGGAGCCCTTTAGTCAAGAGGAGATTAAATGTACCATATATAGCTTTAAACCTTATAATGCTCTAGGTCCAGACGGGCTAGATCCGTTCTACCAAAAATATTGGTCAGATGTAAGTGACAAAGTTACTCTTTTTTGTTAGGACATCTTCAATACTAAGGCTTGCCTCAAAAGTTAAGCAGAACCTTCATTTGCCTTGTTCCCAAGGTAAACAAATCCGGCAACTATTCGTCAATATCGGCCCATAAGTGTCACGACCTAATATTACTTCAAGTCGTGATGGTTCCCAACAACGTTGTCAGGCAAAACAACGCAGAAATATTAATAAGTTCTAGTTTTACTTTTTCCAAAACGGTTACCACAATCTCTAAGTTTGAACTTAAAACAAGTGATAATTAGCATCGTACCATAATAGTTATACTATCCCAAAATAATAGTCTACTAATATGTGTGCCTAGACTTAGTGTCACAAGTATGTAGGTATCTAGTAGAATATACAAAAGAATAAACCTATCCTACTGTTTGAAATATAATAGACAGCCAAAGTAAAGAGAGACTCCATCGTGCTATTGAACGGCTTAGGAAAGGAGCAGCTCACTGTGGAATCTCAGGCTACGATCAAGAGTATGCACCAGACTGGTAACCAAATGTACCTGCCTCAGATCCTGTACAATTAAGTACATAAGCGTAGTATGAGTACATAAACAATATGTACCCAATAAGTGTCTTGTCTAATCTCGAAGAAGTAGAGACGAGAGGTCGACTTGACACTTACTAGGATCAAAGAATATGAGAAAGTGTTATACTAAGCATGGATAGAACAAATAATTAACAATTTATAGCAAGAAGTAACGGGAATATAACAAGGTTCAGTCCACAGAAATATACCGAGCAAGAAGCACGCGCAAGTAATACCGAGGTCGTACGACCTGATCCAACATAAAAATAAAGTGAGCACTTCCGGTGCGCCAAACAATGCGGACCATAGATACATCTATTACCACGCTCGTGAATCATATACGCGACACGGTCAAATGTAATTAAGCACAACAAGCAGGCAGACAAGAATATATCGGGGGAGCAATTACTCACAGAAATGTCAACTTCTCTTTAAAAGGTCAAGAAAGTGATGTTTCTCTTATTAATTTTATTTACCACATTCAACATGATTTAAGCAATCCAAATTTAACAATAAAGTCACAAGAATATCACATAAAGCATGCTTTTGGGTCCTAGACTACCCGGACTTAAGCATAATAGTGGCTACGCATGGACTCTCATCACCTAGTACGTACATAGCCCCCGCATGTAGTGGCAAATTATTCAATTATTTTACCTATGGAGATAATTCCCTCTTATAAGGTTAGATAGGAGACTCACCTCGCTCCATAGCGTACTTCCAATACCAAGAACGTGCTCAAACCCTCAATTTGGAGCCGAACGATCCAAAACTAATTAAACGAGGTAGGAACTAGTCAATACAAGCTCAAGAGTTTGAGTTTTAATTACTAAAGTAATTTTCCAACCTTAAACACAAGTTTCCTAAAATTCGACCCCGGGCTCACGTGCCCGGATTCCGAAATTTTTCGAGGAAAGTTGTTGTCTATAACCTAAGAATCAATAATATATGATTTCTACTACATTCCATAACAAATTTTGTGGTAAAATCAATGTTTTATCAAAACCCTAGGTTTTGCACTAATCCCATGATTTTCCCTAATCATTGTGTGTTAATCTACCCAAGACTCAAGTATTAAACTTAGAAATAAATAGGATGAACTTACCTAAAGATGCTAGGTGGAAATCTTCTCTCAGGAGCTCCAAAATCGCCCAATAAATGAGAGAAATTGAGCAAAATAGCTTAGAGCCCGTAATAAATGAAGGTCACTGCTTCAGTGATTTCCACATCTGCGCTCCCCAGCCGCACCTGCGTCCACCGCATCTGCGGAGTGGTGTCCGCTTCTACGGAATTTCAACTGGGCCACTGGGCCGCTTCTGCGAGGGACACGCTGCTTTTGCGGCTCCGCTTCTATGGAAAATTAGCTGCTTCTGTGGGTTTGGGCTTGACCTGGCTTGGCCGCATCTGCGACAGGACGACCGCTTCTGCAGTCCCACACCTGCGGCTAACCAACTCGTAGGTGCGGTTATGACAGGATATTGGAGCTTCAACTCCTTCCCAAATTTTCCAACTTCGCTCTAGCCTCCCCCGATTGACGTTCGGGGACCCCGGGCCCCTCCCGAACATACCGACAAGTTTGAAATCATAAAACGGACTCGCTCGAACCCTCGGAATGCCCGAAACAATGCTAAATATAAGAATCACCTCCAAAACCAATTGAATCAAACTTATGAACTTCAAGTTCTTTAATTTACTTCTAACGCGCCGAAACGTACTTATACTACTCGGATTGACACCAAATTTTGCGGGTAAGTCTTAAATGTTATATTCGACCTGTACCGGGCTCTAGAACCAACATAAGATCCTGATACCAGCATGATCAAGCATTATATAATTTTATTAAATCCTTAGAATTTAAGTTTAACAATTTCTAATAAAAATTCATTACTCAGGCTAGGGACCACGGAATTCGATTCCGAGCATACGTCCAGGTCCCATATTTTCCTACGGACCCTTCGGGACCATTAAAACATGAGTCTGGGTCCGTTTACTAAAAATGTTGACCAAAGTCAAACTTAGCCTTTTAAGAAATCTTAGAGAATCAAGTCTGCCTATTTCAACCCAAACTCTTCCAAATCCCGAACCAACCATCCCTGCAAGTCGTAAATGAGTTAAAGCAAGTGTGGGAAGTCTTATTTAGGGGGATGGGGTTATAAAAAGCAAAATGACCAATCAGGTCATTACATTCTTCATCTCTTAAACAATTGTTCGTCCTCGAATGGACATAGAAAAATACCTAAGCTAGGAAAAAGATGGGGATATCTGCTCCGCATGTCCTCCTCGGACTCTCAGGTCGCCTTTTCAACTGGTTGGCCCCTCCACTGGACCTTTACCGCGGAAAACCTCTTGGATCTCAAATGGCGATCCTGCCTATCAATGATGGCAACTGGATCCACATCATAACCCAGACTCTCGTCCAGCTGAATAGTACTAGTGTGATACTTCCGCAGCATCGATACATGGAAAATTGGATGAACTCCCGACAAGCTAGGGGGTAAAGCAAGCTCGTAAGCAACCTCCCCGGCTTACCTCAACACCTCAAATGGGCCAATATACCTTGGGCTCAACTTGCCCTTCTTTCGAATCTCATAAAACCCTTCATCGACTAGACTTTTAAGAGGACCTTTTCACCAACCATGAATGATACATCACGCGCCTTCTGATCTGTGTAACTCTTCTGTTTGGGCTGAGCTGTGCGAAGCCTCTCCTGAATCAACTTTACCTTCTCCAAGGCATCGTTCACCAAGTTTGTATCGTACAACTTAGCCTCACCAGGCTCAAACCACCCGATAGGAGAAAGATATCGCCGACCATATAAAGCCACAAATGGAGCCATCTGTATGCTGGAATGATAGCTATTGCTGTAAGAAAACATTGCCAAGGGCAATAATTGATCCCACTGTCCTCCAAAGTCAATCACACATGATCTGAGCATATCCTCCAAAATATGAACTGTTCGCTCTGACTGGCCGTCGGTCTGAGGATGGAATGTCGTGCTAAGCTCCACACGGGTCCTCGACTCACTCTGAACGGCTCTCAAAAAAATGGAAAGTGAACTGAGGGCCTCTATCTGATATGATGGAAATAAGCACACCGTGCAACCGAACTATCTCCCGAATGTAAATCTGAGCCAATCCCTCTGAAGTGTGAGTGGTCACAATTAGAATAAAGTGTGACAACTTGGTCAACCTATCAACAATGACCCACATACATCAAACTTTCGCAAGGTCCGGGGCAACCCAACTACGAAACCACTGCGGTACAGGCATCTACTGAAGTAACCCACCTTTCCTCTGGTGTTCATACTTAACCTACTGGCTATTCAAACACCTAGCCTCATGCTCCACTATGTCTTTATTCATCCTCCTCCACTAATAATGCTGCCTCAAGTCACGATATATCTTCGTAGCACCCGGATGAATGGAATACCGTGAATTGCGTGCCTCCTTTAGGATCTTGTCCCTCACACCTAGCCACATGCTCCACTATGTCTTTGAATTACTTCATGAAAATGAAAGGCAAGTCTTCTTCTATGCTCTTAAAAATTGACTTGGAAAAAGTATATGACAGATTGGAATGGTCTGTTGTAAGATGGACACTTCTTTATTTTAATATTCCTACATCTATGATAAATTTAATTATGTCCTGCATTACAACAACATCCATTTCTATCCTAGTTAATGATGCCAATACTTCACACCATCAAGAGGTATTTGTCAAGGTGATCCTTTATCACCATACTTATTTGTAATGTGTACGGAAACGTTTTCACGCAACATTTCAATCTCTGTGGACTACCTCCAATTGCAACCAATCTGTCTATCAAAAGAAGGACCACAACTATCACATCATTTCTTTGCGGATGATATTATTCTGTTTTCAATAATCACAACCAAAAGCTGTCATGTCATAATTGATGTTCTAAATAACTTCACACACTATTCAGGGCAAAAATTAACTTTGAAAAATTAAAAGTTTTTTTCTCAAAAAATTGTACTCAATCTGATAGGAATTTTGTCATTGACTTCTTTTATATTAAGGAAGGAACATCATTTGGAAAATATTTAGGTTTCCGAATGTTCCAAGCAAGACCTAAAAATGCAAACTTTCAATTTCTTCTAGATAATTTTAAGAATCGACTAGCATGATGGAAAACCTATTGCCTAACTATGACAGGTCAAACTACTCTTATTAAATCTATTATGAATAATCTACCCAACCATATTATGCACTATATTCATATTCCAACGCATATCACCAATAAAATAAAACAATAAATGCGTAATTTTCTATGGGGTACTACTTCAACACAAACAATGTGGGCAAAATTACTCATTAATAAATATTTGCATACATATTACCCTCCCAGACCCCACTTATGGGATTATACTGGGTCGTTGTAATAAATATTTGTATAAGACCATAGCAACTACTCACTCCAAAACTTGGAATAATATTTTAAAGGGTTGGCAACACTGCCAAATGGGGATCAAATGGAAGATAGGGAATGGAAGACACATAAAATTCTAGGATGATCCTTTGGTAAAGGTGTTGATACCCAATTTTCCCCTAAGTATTTTTTGTACCCAAAAAACTTCCAAAATAGCATATATGTGCATATATAAGCACACCCAAGAGTTTCGGTACTATTCCAAATTTTTTAATGATTTTTAAACTAATTTATTGCCTATTTTATTTAATTTAAGACTAAACCAGTACGTGCAAGACATGCTAAACTCTATGGCTTTATCTGATTTAAGGAGGCGTATTTGAGCCCTACTTGCTTATTTGCTTTTCCCTTTACTTGCTTTATGTGTTTTTATTGACGCCTTAGTATTTTATCCTTTGAGAACTCCTAAAAGGCCCCAAACCCCTATCCCTTAGGACTAGTAGTCCAAATGCCTCCGGGACTGATAGGATTGGGATGGGTACTAGCATCCAATAAGTAACGAGACATTCCGCGCTTTAATACTTTAATGGGGTGGGAAGGGTAGAATATGGATATGATGACCACGCGATAACACCACGTGTATAAACGATTACCGGGTGTTGTGTGGGGTGATCCATATTATTTATAAATGTCGGACCCCCTCCCCCTCCCTTTACCTGTTTATTTTATTTCAAAGACTTCTTTTTTCTCAAATTTCAGCTTCTTTAACTGTTACTTCCAGCAATTATGTAAAATTTCTCCCTCTTCGCTCGTTTATTCTGTATTTCTTAAGACTACTTTCTTCGTAAAATTTCAGCTACTTTAACTTCGTTTTAGTTTCAAATCATTTGCAACTATTATATGAAAACCCCCTTTGTATTCATAATTCTTGCTTGTCTACTTATGTTTGCTTGCTTAAAGTCACAATTGTAACATGGCCGAGAACCACACTAGTGGATCTTGAGGGGTGCCTAACACCTTCCCCTCGAGATAATTTCTAGCCCTTACCTAGACTCTGGTTCTTCATCTCAAATTCTTCCTTAAAGTGTTCTAATGCACTTAATCATTATGTGGCGACTCTTCAAATCTAAAAACCCAATTCCCAAATGGGAATAGAGTTGTCTTCCCAACTGTCGTAAACCCGATTTTGCCTTAGAAAAAAGGGGGCATCGACAACATGGCGACTCTGCTGGGGATTCCTTAGGCTTTTACCATTTCATGTTATATGTGACTTTATTATTTTCTTTTATTGCTTTGTTTAATGCCTTTATTCGAAACTGACTTGTAATTTGTTTCTTTTTCTTTAATTGCTTTTACTTACCGCTTTGCATCAATACCATTATAATTTTTTGAGCAATTATTGTAAACATTTATTTTATGAACGTGGAAATACATGTCAATTTGTTTCATTCTTGTAAACTGCATCTTCAACATCATATTCTACTCGTTCCAAACAAATACTATAGCAACGTTTATAATGAGTGGTTGCGCTCTTCTAATATTATCACCCCTTAATTTGGCAAAGGTGTATTTGCGGTAAAACTAGTCGATCAGAGGTGCAGTCAACGGTTCCGTGCCTTTCCCTCTTGAGTTGTCCACTCAAGGGCACCTATCTAATACCCCAATAGAAACCTTACTCCGTTTAAAATGTACATGTATCATGGTCAAACCTAGCTGAGTCAGTTATGTTGTCCACATAATGACTCATCAGGATAGCCTTGTCCAAAGTCCACCGGGTTTCCTTGAAACCCAAATGGACACCTCCATGTTCTGTGCATTTATTTGGAGAACTAAATTCTTGCTATGCCAATTATTGGTTTAAATAGTCGAGTCCGGTGGGGTGAGGGCCTAACGCTTTGTTTTGAAGAAAATGAGGCACGAAGTCCCCAGATTTGGCATGGTAACCAACATTCATCCAAGGCTGCTGAATTGGTGGAAAGACCTCCACTCCAGTGATCAGACACTCGTCCGCAAGTACTTAGGGAATTTGCCTTCACTTCTATAAATTCAGCTTGATAACAGAATCATAGAGGCTGCCACATTATTCTGGGATAGTGACAAGTCAGTGTTCTGCTTCGGGGACCTTGAAATGAATCCTTTGCTCGAAGAAATAGGAGGTTTAGCTGGCATCCTTGGGAGACTCCAGGTTTGCTTATGACAGAGAATCGCAGGGGTAGGGGTTTCCTTAAGATGATGGGACTGAAGAAGAACCCAGATTTAACCTGCCTAAAAGACTCTTACATCCCATTCGACTATCGTGTGAGAGGTACAGCCATAGCAAGTCATATTGTACCTATTAAGATGAGTTCTCCCTCACCTCATTGGTGCATATCCACCGAAGGGTCTTCGTTTTTATGTTTTGCTTTTTGGGAATGATGGTGTTCCCTATGAAGAAGGCTAGGATCCACACCAGACTAGCCATGGTAACCAATACTTTGATGGAAGGAATCGGCGGGAAGACTTTCAGTATAGTGCCCATGATCGTTGCTGAAATATACCGCGCCCTGGACAACTGTCAACAAATGGGCAATCATTTTGAGGGTTGCAACTTATTACTTCAGCTCTGGCTCATGGAACACCTTCAGAAAGGGGAATACCTGCAAGAGATCCTACGCAGAGACTGGGATGATCACATCGTCTTCCACCAGCGAAGGTGTATGAATTATATGCCTAAAATATTCGCTTAGCCAAAGCACGCCAAAAGATGGGCAGAATTATTTGAAAATCTGAAAGAGGACCAGGTACAATGGATGGTTGAGTGGTTCCCCACGGATGAATTCATTCTTCAATCCCGAGACGCACCGTTTCTCATAGTAATTGGTTTGAGAGGAACATATCCTTACGTTCCTCTCCGAGCCATGAGGCAGGCCGGAAGAAAGCAAATCATACCAAGGGTCGACACAATGAGTCATTTCAGGACTGATTTCCTGGATGATGATAGCCCTCACAGGTGCCAAGCTCAACACTTGTGGCACTGCAAACTCGTTTTGGGGAGAGAATCTATTGAGCCAGACAGGTATCATGCCGGTTGTGTACCGCACTATTCGGGTTGGTTGGAAGACAATGGCATGGGTCAGCCTGGGTTCATCTAAGGTCATAGAATTATCGACGAGCAAGTTGAAGCACGGGTTAAGTATAATCAATTGTGCAAGAGAATTCGAGAGTGTGAAAGTGAGCACTGGGAAATACAAGAAGCCCATCAGAAGTTGATCGAGGAATGGAAAGATATGGTTGTCAGCGCCAACAAGCGACTAGGATATTTGGAGCGGGGTCTAGTGGAGCTGGAAGGAAAGTTCATCAAGAGGATTGAAGACTGTTAAAACGCTGAAAGAAATGCAGGCGGACATTTGGCCCGAGCCTATTTGCTGCTAGGACTACGTGAGCTGGTAAAGCTGTTCGAGGGAGACAAAGATGCCAAATCTGGGGAAGGTCCTTCTGGGACCAAGTAGTTAGGAGTCTTTTTATTCTTTATTTTAATGTAATGAGGCCAATGGCCACTAGTGATATTTTACTTTCTGTTAGTTAGCGTCGTTTTGGATTCTTCTTATTTTTATTAATAAAATGAGGCATTTAGCATTATAAGTTCTCCAAAACTATTTGTCGCTAGGCCTACCTCGGGCACAACGAGGCACCCAAATTAGGACGCGATTTATATTCTTGCAGAATGTGTTTAAATACTGTAACATTTTTTCCTCATAACCTGCTCTAACTTATTACATTTTGTTTTTCTTTTATTTTATTCCCCTCCCAAAGGTTAGTTCGTGCATTCTGGCATCATCATCATACTCCCAAGATCCAAGGGCCCTCTACCTCCTCCTCCTCCGAGTCCTATCCGGAACAAGAACAAAGGTAGAATGGGAGATCCAAGCACTAAAAAGGAAATTGAAATAATTGAGATTCCTCAGGGTACCCCAGTTGCTAAGGAAACTGCTGCCCAACTTGAGCAAAAATTATTGAAGTTCCGAGAAGAACTGGATTAGGTTCGGAATTTGGAAAACCCGTCATTTTCTCTCACTGCTCCTGATGTCAACCTTCCCAACACCCTGAATCTCGCACCTCCACAAAACACCCCATAACCACAGATACAACCCACTCATAGCCAACACCGCAATGCATGCCACACTCCAAACAACACTCCACTACTCCTTCCCAAGCCATTGAACACCACAAATGGCCATCTCCACAACGCTCGTATCTACGTGGATACTGCACCCTACTACACTCAACCAATCTCAAATGCACCTGAGTCTGATGACAAAGACTCCCTTATCAGAAACTTGGCAGCAGAACTCAGGAAGTTGATCAGCCGAGTTCAGGGCGTGGAAGGTAACAAAGGTATTGAGTGATTGAATTATGAAGACCTCTGCATTCAGCCAGATGTTGAACTTCTGGAGGGGTACAAACCTCTTAAGTTCAAAATGTTCGATGGAACAGGAGATCCTAGAGTCCACCTGAGGACATATTGCCATAAGCTGGTCGGAGTCGAATAGGATGAGAAGATCCGTATGAAGCTCTTCATGAGAAATCTGAAGGGGATGCTTTATCTTGGTACATCATCCAGGACCCAAGAAATGGACAAGCTGGGTAGGCATGGCATCGAATTTCATGTATGGATTCCGATTCAATACAGAGAATGCACCAGATGTATTCTACGTCCAGAATTTAAAGAAGAAACCTACTGAAACATTCCGCGAGTATGCTACTCATTGGAGTCAGAAGCTGCAAAGGTCAGGCCGGCCTTAAAAGAAGAACAAATGAACAGGTTCTTCGTCCGGGCTCAGGATCCACAATATTACGAGAGGTTTGTGAGCACGTGATTTTTTTCCTAAGCAAATTATTCCCAAATTTCAAAATAAAACAATTTCTTATTATTTTACAATTTTTTGTGAATTTTGTGTTATTTTTTGGTAATTGTTGCATTTTATTGGTGCATTTTCATTCATATGAAACATACAAAAATACATGTGGCATTTGTGTAGGAGTTAATTTCATATTTGTAGAGTTAATTGGTAGTTTAAAATTGTTTTCATATAAAGAAAATGATAAAAAATAACTTTGTGCACCTTTATTTTTAGCTTGTGGAATGTTTTTCAATTTTAGTTTAAAAGTAGAAATTAATTAATTTTGGAAAATTAAGTAATAATTTTTGTGCTAATTTGGTTTATGAGTTTTATTTGTTATAAAATTACAAAATGAGAAAAAAGAGGAAAAATAAAAAAGAGAAAACGAGTGAGTAAAGAATAAAAGGAAAATCAAAAGTTGGGGAGGAGGGCTGTCCAAATTTGGGCTGTTACATTGATTTGGCCCAAAACAATTAAATACGTAACACACAGACCCAACTCCAACACTCCTCATCCGCCCAGTCCAATTCACTCAAACCCGGTCCAGACGCTCAAACAAAAACGACGTCGTTTTTCATCCAACAAATCTCAGCCTTTCATCTTGATTAATCCAACGGTCACAAATTAATGTTTGATTTTAAGTATATATGTCTGAAATAATTCATAACCCTAGAGACATTAAGTCTTCTTCCTCGTACACCAGCTGCCAACCTCGCCGGAACCCTCACCGGCTGGAAACACAATTAACACCAATGACCACCAAATTAACACCCCAGATTCTCTTTCTCTTCCTCATTCGAAATATCAAATTAGTTTCCTTCGAATCCTCTCATATCTCGTCGAATCTTCATCAGAAGATTTTCCGGCCCGTGCGTCACTCATGCCAAATGACCCCAAATTTACACCATAGACTCGCCTTAACCTTCTCGTCCCTAATATCCAAGCCATGTTCCTCGAATCTGGCCGGAACGGTTCGAATTTGATTTTCTAAATTTTCCGGCCAAGAACCCTAACGCAAAATTTTTGTGATTTTTGACCGTAATATCCTTAACCAGGTGTTTTCTTGTGAAAACACATGGCTAGGGATATTACGTGTCAAGAATCTTGAAAGGTTCTCTCAAAAATGGCCAGCCGGAATCTCTCTTAGCCTGGGTAAGTTTCTCATCCTCTGTTTGTTATCAAAAATCTTTTGTAATGCTGTCTTAATTAGATTTAATTCATTCTAGTTTAAATTCTATTAGTTTTATCAGTTCTGTGTTAATCCTATACTTAGGTATTTTGATTTGGTCTTTTTAGATTCTTAATTTTGTTTTAGGTTGTCATAATATGTCATTTCGTTTGTTAAGTCTGGTTTGAATTAATTTCTAATATTCCTTAGCTAGGTTAATTACTGATTAGTTCAGTCTCAATTTAATTGATTATTTTGATAGTTAGTTTGGTCATTAATTCTGAATTCAAATCATTAGATCTTAATAAAACTTAAAATTGGATTTATTCTTAAATAATAAGCAAATCGGAGTTTAAATAATTGGTTTGGATATAGTTGTATTACAATAATAGTTTCAGAAGGGCCTTCGGGGGCATTTTGGGCATATCAAGTGGGCTAGTCATTAAGATAGTAATTACAGCATAGTTAAAGGGTATTGGAAAAGGATAGTTTAATCAGGTTTGGTAATTTTTGAAGTGAAGCAAGGGTAATATAGGAATTGTAATGGGAATAGAACCTTCTAGAATAGACTATAGTGTAAACTTTGGCTAAATAAGTATAGTTACTTGTAGCACAAGTCAGAAATAGGGGGTTAAAAAAAAAAAAAGGACTAACTTGTAAAGAAAGAAATCTGAAATTGTAACCTATTGTTGCCTATAAAAGGGCATGCAAATGCCTTGATTAACAATCCTAAAAGTGTTCAATATTGCTTGATGGCTGGTTCATGTGAATTTGGGGTCTAATTTGGTTACATTTTAAGTGTGTGAATTAAGCTGTTGGATTTGCCTGTTTATGGATACTGTGGTTTAAAATCATCCCCTGAACTAGTTATTGATTGATATTGCTGGATTTTGGCTGTTGCTCTGTTCGAAATAACTGCTATAGCTGACTCCTTTTTCTTCTCATATTTTTCCCTGATTCAGGTACACATTTTGAGCTCTTCACAGTATATTTTGACTTGATCGAATAGTGTATTGAAATTGAAGCAAACTACTGTAATGGATTCACAATCCAAATGCATTTGTTATCCGAAAGCATGTTGCAATTCAGCTATTCATTTGTACTTAAATCAATTGTTTAAATTGATTCATCAATTCATGTAGCTAAAACTGAGTTCGTTAGACTGTTAAACTTGGACTGTGTAATTCAGAATAATTCTTGTTATTTGAATCCAAGTTTGAGTTTATAAACTGTTAATTTGGTCCATGCTAATTACTAGCTCAAATTTGGTTTCGATTCAGCCTAGTTTAATTCCATTATTTGTAGCTAAGTATCAGTAGGATATTGGACTTTGGACTATTAATTTGAATTAACTTTAGCTATGATACAATTCAGTTTGTTTGATCTATGCCTTAAATTTTGAAATTAGGAAATAATTGGAAGCAAAAAAATGAGTTTGAAATGTATGTGTAGTGATAGTTGAAATTGAATTAGTATACGAGCTTTGAGGTTAATATACTGTTTTGAATCTGATTTGATTAAATCGTTTGAACACAACCATATAGTTAAATCACCTAGTCTAGTTCATTCATTTGAGACCTTTAAATAGAATGTTCACCCTAATTATCAATTGTGATTATACCATGAATAATCTGTAGCAAATTTCGTGCACTTGTTCAAATTGAATTTGAATTGAAACCAGCCTACAAGTTGATGCTTAATAATCCATTTTAAAACGAAATGGGTTTCGGTGCCCATAATAAGTGGTCCAAGCTCACGTTTGGCCGGCTTTTGGTACGCAATTGGCAATGATCTCTTTATGAGGGCTGTGTTCAAGGCCCAAAGGTTTTATAAATCATCTTATCATAAAAAAAAAACTATATCAGCATATAGGGAATTAAGTCATAAACATAAAATTGAGTTTTGAATTAGGTAGCGGGTTCAAGCTAAAAGGGTTTTCGCTTTTGTTTGAATTCGGACTTGAATTCGAGGCTCGAATTTATATTCGTGAATTAATTATCCTTTAGAGACAAAACAAATAGAAACTCATAGTTACTTTAAGATTGGCTTTTAATAAAACGATGAGAAGAGCCTCGCCCAATTAAAATACAAATTGCGGGGCCCTCAATAATTGCTAAAAAATATACTTAGAATTCGGGCGGACCGTTTAGCAAATTTTAAGGTTTTCCCCAAAAATAATGAACGCGTAATTGCTCTAGGCACGTATTTTAATAAAAATTACCTTCTTAAATACGGGTGCACATTGATGTGACCCAAATCCAAATCTCAACGGAGTCGAAATATGTTGACAACCACGGGTGCACTGGTGCGACGTGGTTCGAGACGCATTTTCACGACGTTGCAATTCTTATTAAAAATAAAAAATAAAAAATAAAAGTGGTTTATTAATAAAAGGCACATAAGCTAGCATGTATTAAAATCAGATAAAATCAAATACAACAGTTAAGCGACCGTGCTAGAACCATGGAACTCAGGAATGCCTAATACCTTCTCCCGGGTTAACAAAATTCCTTATCCAGATTTCTGGTTCGCGGACTATAATACATAGTCATATTTTTCCTCGGTTCGGGATTCAATCGGTGACTTGGGACACCATAAATCTCCCAAGTGGCGAATTTAAATCTTTAAATAAACGAATCCCGTTTCGATTGTCCTTTAAGTGGAAAAACTCCTTTTTTTTATTATACCCTTCTCCGGGGGTGTAGTAGGAAAAAGGAGGTGTGACAACTCTGGCGACTCTGCTGGGGAAAACAACCCAGAATATTTTGTTCAGGGTTCAGAATTCGAGCTTAGATAAATTGTTGTATTTGGTTATATCTGATTTTCCTACATGTTCACGCTTAATGTGCTAAATGTTTTCCGCTTTGATATTATCTGAATTGTATATAAACTGTGTCGAAAACCTTTTTCTTCTCACCTCCGGGGATGTGCTTACTGGTTGAAACTCCCTACTCTGTTAGTGTCAATACCTTGAAATAAGAAAGAAGTCGGACAAGTTACTAAGCCGGATGGCCTTTTGGTTCCCGGTACGTAGCCCCCTCCTCGACTCTAGTTGTCCGCTCGGGTATACAGTCTAGAACACATACCCAGGTTTTGAACCTAGAATAACTTGACTTCATGTCGGATCCCTAGTAGGAGCGTTTATTTGCATCACATGCATATGACTTAGGGGACTCAACACAGGGGTTGGGTCCGTCTAGGACAAGTAACCGGATATGAAACGACCACCATGATGCATTTTACGTGTTGCATTTATTTGTCTTGGGCCCGCATGCTGACCGGCTTTTGAACATCAAGAATTTTGTGAATTTGAAAAAAAAGAAAAAAAAGAAAAAAAGAAAAATAGCAGTGTAAAGAATTTATTGTTTAATTTTAGAAAAACCGATGCCCAAATGCTGTCGAAACTCTGCCCAAAATTCGAAAAATATAAAAAAAGGAAATATTTTGTTTTTAATAGTTTGTTTACTAAAAGCAAAGGAAAAATATAAAAAAAAAGTCTTTAATTTTAGAAGTTGCTCGCAGAAAAAGAAAAAGAAAAGAGTCTTTATTTTAGTTTGGGAAAAATAGGTTGTTTATTTGTTTGTTGAAAATGAAAAAAAAAAAGTCATTATTTTGTCTTGTTTTAAAAAAAAATACAAAGGGAAAATAGTTTGTCTTGCCATGAAAAATGAAAATGAAAAGAGAGTATTTCTTTTGAAAGAAGTTTTGTTATTTGCTTTTGAAATGTCAAAAAATAAAAAAATAAAAAAAAATAAAAAAAAAAGAAGAACAAGTCTTGTTTTAAAATAGTTCGTTAATTTGCCCGAACTACGCTGATTTGATTCTCACCAAATGTGAGATACGTAGGCAACCCTTGACGGGTCCAACCACTCCTTTTGCAAAAATAGCCAAAACAAAAATGTCAAAAATAAGTCAGATGACGCTATTCTTGTTTTAAAATAAGCCGAATGTCCCTCAAAAAGACGTCGGAAGGCCGTTTTGCAAGAACAACCACCCTGAGTCAATTTTAAATAATTTGCGGGCACAACCTTAAAATCTCCCTTTCGGAAGTGTTGAAAGGCCATTTCTGTAAAACCGAGTTTTCGTTTTCATAAAGAAATGAAAAAACCAAATTTTACAAAAATAGCCATCTTGTCAAATAAACCATTACATGGCCAGTTTTGTTAAAATAGTCACAAATGACATCGAAACCTTCTCAGTCTTGCGCAGGCCTGTGGCGATGCTTAATGATGCCCCACGGGCCCCAGGATGAGAAATTTTGATCATCGAGTGCGTATCCTCTTAAACAAAATTTTGCAAAAATAGCCGCCTTGTCAAAATAAGCCATCACATGGCCAGTAGTTGTTAAGAATAGTCTCAGTTGATATTGAAACCTTCTCGATCTTGCGGAAGCCTGTGGCGATGCCGAGTGATGCCCCACGGGTCCCAGGATTTGAAGCTTCAATGTACTCCTAGATTAGTCTAATAGTGGTGTAATCGCAATAATCATTAGTGAAAATTTGAAAATTCCCAAAAAATTATCTCTTTATTTTTTCATTAATTTGCAAGAACTACGCTCGGTCTGATTCATGCGGGGTCATGATACGTAGGCAATCCATGTAGGATTCGACCATAACCAAAAGAAAAAGAAAGAAAAAAAGGAAGGAAAAACCACAAAAAGGCAAAAGAAAAAGAAAATAGAGGAAAACCAAGAAAAATAAGGGGAAAGAAAAATCAATATGCTAAATGCCCTAACGCTAACATAGTGGCTTCATTTTGTCATTCCAGAAGGGTGGTTGGTTTGTGGTTTTAAAAACGGTAATTCCTCGTTGCAACACAAGGACAAAAGGCAATGGCAAACAACAATAGAATTGATGTGGTTAGTACCGGTACCCGACAGCAGGTGGATGAACTGGATGATGGGTTGGTCGAGGAGGTGCGGATGTTGAGACAACACATGGCAGATATGTATCAAGCTTGGATGACTGGGAAGGCACCACCTCTGCCACCACCGATTTTTCCAGATGTTACCCTTACCCAAGTTACAAACACAGCGCCAAATAATCCTCCATATTCCCCAGATACACCCGTTTATCACAATTTTCCCAATTACCCTAATAACTCTATCACTCATCCTCTAGTTATATCTCCCCGAAATTACTCCCATGCCATATCCATTACCCTAAACAATGAATACCCACTCAAAGCTCACAATACCCAATATCACCTCCTAGAGGATGCCCGCAAGAGCCTCAATTCATACAAAAAGAGCTTCCGGGATGAGCAGCTTCATGCTAGAAATGAAAGGGTTACGGGAAGAGAAGAGCGAGATGGGGTACCCAGGAAGTTGAAAAGCACAGAACAGTCCTTTAGGGACAAGCAAAGAGTGGAAAGCCAGGACAGCATACCCGCAGGGTTCAAAGTACCAAGATTCAACTTGTACGATGGGCGTGGAGATCTGGTGGCCCACCTAAGGATCTATTGCAACGAAATGAGGATTATTGGGGAGAAAGACGACGTAATGATGACATATTTCAGTAAAAGCCTAACTGGAGCAGCCTTGGACTAGTATACCCGTCAAGATAAGTGGCTTACATTGGGCGACATGGCTCAATATTTTGTCCGATATTTTCAGTGTAAATCTAGTGTTACATCAGACCGCTCCTCGTTATCTAAAATGGAAAAGAGGCCAGAGGAAAGCTTTAAAGAGTTTGGGTACAGATGGAGGGAGAAAGCTGCTCGAGTCAGTCCTCCGATTATGGAAGAAGAAATGGTCAAACTTTTTCTACAGGCCCAGGGACCCACCTACTACAGTCATTTGATCCCGGCCCTGGGAAAGCCTTTCAAGGATGTGTTAAAAATGGGGGAGCTAGTAGAAGAAGGATTCAAGTCAGGGAAAATCATGAGTTGTTCGGAAGCCATTCAGAACATACCAGTAAGCTTGGCTGGAAGAAAGAGGAACAGAAAAGACAATCCGATAGGTTCTCCTGATCGACACTTCCAGCCTCAACATTGTCCCCGTGGTGATCCCTGTGCATTAGATAATCTTCCCCGGCATTATTTCTTTCCACAGAAATTCCAAAGTCGCTCATCACATTCCTAGTACCCAGCTCCTCAAAATGCCCATCTACCCCCGCGAGCTTCCGAAAACACCGGGAATCAGGTTTTCGGCCCAATCCAGCATTTAAGAATGAGAGGTTACGGAAGAAGAAAACCCTCACTCCATTGGGAGAATCATATGCCAGTCTGTTCCAGAGGTTAAGGACATTGGATATGTTAGAGCCGATTTAGATGAAAACGCCGAGCTCTCTTCCAAAGAAGTGTGATCCTTCTCAAAGATGCGCATACTGCTCAGGTGCCCTGGGACATGACATAGAGAAATATTAGAAGTTGAAGAATACAATTCAGAAGCTTATTGATGCAGGCGACATTGTCGTGAAAAGTACAAATGTAGTAAACACTGGCCAAAGTCCATCTCCTGTGTGTAACGAAACGCGTATGGTGGGAATGATTGATCATGAGAATGAGCAGGCAAAAGAAACCCAAAAGCAGTTTACTGAGAACAACGTGATGCAGGCTTGTGAAAGTTCCAGTAACCTCGGTGTGAAATTCAGTGGCTAAGATGTCAAGTTTGGTGATTGAAAAGACGCTCCATCTCTTGGTGAACGAGAGTGGAGTTTTTGGTGGTTTATTTTGGTCTCATTTCTGATAGTCCGAGTTATTTCAGGGTTATAATCTGGATATTGTCTTGGGAGTCAAACCCTTCTATCTTTCCACTTTGCTTTGTTTAGTAATAATAGCTTGTTTAGCGCCGTCTAGGTTCGTAATTCTAGTCTAGTCTGCTTGTTTTGTTGTTTCAACCATTACACCATCAGTCTAATGTAATTCTCTGTTTCCTGCCATTTCTAGTCATTTTTTCTAGTCATTTTACAATTCTTTTCACGCTGATTTTAGTGACATGACATGCACACATAATACTCGGCCTCGTTTTTAAAAGTTAGTTTAGCAATGAAACAATGCTGAAGATGTATGGGCACTCGAAAGAAATAAGAACATGTTGAAATACTTTGAAGCCTGAATCAAGTAAAGCTAGAAAAAATAGAACATAAAGAAATACTGTGGAAATGCATCATGCCTCATCGGTTTAAAGCTAAAGGAAAGAATGCCCTAAGTCTAAAGGGACTGTTCATAGTACCGAGATTGTTGTCCAATGGTGCTAAGAATCGGCAAATACAGAAGGCAAATATGTGAATCAATCAAAAGGTGTTTAGCTGTGTAGTTTGTACTTGGTATGTTTTGAAGATTGGAATGACGAAGGCATTTTGTTCTGTTATCGAAACACTTTATCCTTTGTTATCCCTTTGAGCCTTATTATATTTTCTTTCGTATCCCTCTTTCGGAATCAACAAAGAAAACTCAAGAATCGAGCAGGGAAATTAAGCGGAGAAACAAGAGAAAAATAGTGGAAAATAAAAGAAAAGAAAAGAAAAGAGAAAAAAAAGAAAAAAAAAGAAGAAAAGAAAGAAAAAGAGAAAAGAAAGCAAAAGAAACGAAAAAGAAAAGAAGAATGGAAGGAAATATCACAACAACAAATGTAGTTGCCTGAACTACGTTTGACTTGATCCCGAAAGGGTACGTAGGCAGCCTCACTGAGGTTCAGTCACAACTGAAGAAAAATCCAAGAATCCCCAAGAAGGAAATTGGGGCAGAAGTTGTGGTTGTTGCAAGAAATATGATTCCTAAAGTTGTAGTTTGAACCTACGTTGAATTATTTTGAGCCTTTATATCCTTCTTTCTAAATTCCATACAAAAGCCTGCATTACGATCCAAAGAAAGACCTTCCGATCAGTCTTCGAGAGATGCCAAGTCAAGTGAATAGAGTTGAATCATATCAGGGGCAACACTTATCAAGGAAATAAAGAATGAGAGAGTCTGGTTGATGAAATCCTTCACGGATACCTCAAGGCAATGAAAGCTGAGAGAAATAAAAATGAGAGAGTCTTATTGGTGAAAACCTTCGCGGGCACCATAAGGCGACAGTGAGTTGAGAGAAAAATCAAAATGAGAGAGGCTTTATGGTGAAAACCCTATGGTCATCACAAGTCGACTAAAGATTGGATCAGTTCGGGCAAGGGATGTATTGAAGACCAGTTTCACGGCAAAAGGTGCAACAAGAGCTGAACATCAGATTTGCTATACAAAATAGGCTGCAGGTGCATGTCAAGGTCGCTAGAGTCGGTATCCACATCCGATGGGTCGCTACTCTGTAGGTTTCTTGTTAGGAATCGTCTCTTTCCATTTTCCCTCACTCTATTATCCCCACCTTATTTTACTCCCTTTTCTTGAGTCTGTCTGGTCATAACAAGTGAGAAATGACTTCAAAATCTGCCTCCAAGCTTTCCAATTGCACAAAATGGGATCTGGCCCGCACATCAAATTGTCATAAGTCAGGAAATAACATCAAACATGACTGAGTTGGCAACAATTAACATGCCTTGTAAATCCTTGTGAAATACAAAGACTTGGTATACGTCAATTCATGAAGAGCGAGGGTGAACAGATCAAAAGAAATTTCCTGTGATAGGATTGCCAAAGGGTGGTACACCAGTAACAATCTAGACCTTCCAAGAAGAAATCGAAGTTATCATGACAAGTGAAGGAGCAACAGACCTCAAAGCCGGGGCCAGTGATTAGATCGAGAAAGAATAATATACACCTTGAGGGGGGTGGCAATTGACATGCTTTGGAGATTCATTTGAAATACAAGGGTTTAGTACACATCAACTCATGAACAATGCAACAAAGATAGAGGGGGTGGTGAACAGATTAGAGATATTTTCTATGTCAGGGGTAACAAAGAAAGTGTTCAATCAAGAAACAAACCAAGTCCTCGATTGGGAGTTAGTCATCATTGCAAAGAACAATGGACCCCAAGGTCAGAGCTAGTGGGATCAGTCAAGAAAGAGCAACATACACTTTGAGTGGATGGCAATTGACGTGCTTTGAGATTCATGAAAAACAAGGGCTTGGGAAATGTCAGGTCATGAGCGATGCAACAGATAAAGAGATGCGAGTTTGAATAGAGAAGGGATATTTCATGTGACAAGGACTGTGGGGAGAGTGGTTAGTCAGTAAATAGGCAAGATATTCAAGTAGAAATCAGTTATCATGGGAAGTGAAAAGAGCAATTGCCATCAAAGTTCAAGGCCACAAACCAACCACCACATTTTAAACTGACAAGATTTTCTTTGATTGAAACAGGGGCAGAAGTTTCGGAGAAATCCTCCGTAAGAAATGCAGGACCCAAACAGGTATGACAGGAAATTCTCAAGACCCTCCTAAAAAATGGGACTTAGTTTAAATTTCAAAATAATCATGAAAAGCATAACTTAGCATAAATGTACCCCAAAGGAATATAAGTTTGTTCTAAAGTTTGCATGTTTAAGATAGGTTTCAATTAAGAGTTTTCAGGACCCTCCTGGATAATGGGACGTAGTTTTAAGATTAGTCTAGGTAACAAGATATAGTGGAAGTCGTACCTTTAGTAGATATAATTCAGAGTAAAATTATTTTTTAACTAGAAGTTGTCAGGACCCTCTTGGATAATGGGGAGTAGTTAAGACCTTTTTTGATAACAATGTAGTGAGAGTAATACCTTAGGAAGATATAACTTAGGAGTTGTCAGGACCTCCATGGATAATAGGACTTAGCTTTCAGATTCTTATAATAGTTGGTAAAATAAATCAGTTTCAAATTCTGATAATAGTTGGTAAAATAATTCAGTTTAGCACTTACCCATGTGCCCAGCCATCAAACTGGGGCAGAATATTTTCTTTGTTTGCCACCTGAAAAATAAGGGAATATCTTTCAAAATTCAGCAAGCAGGAGCCCACCTGAAGAATAAGGGAACACATTTCAAATGCAGCAGTCAGGCGCCCACCTGGATAACAAGGGAATACATTTTCAAACATCGCAATCAGGCGCCCACCTGGAGAACAAGGGAATACATTTCAAGTTTTAGTAATCAGGCGCCCACCTGGAGAACAAGGGAATACATTTCAAGTTTTTGCAATCAGGAGCCCACCTGGAGAACAAGGAAATAGTTTTCAAAGCTAGCAATCAGGCACCCACCTGAAGAACAAGGGAAGTGTAATACAAGTTTTATATTTCAAGTTTAATAACTCAATGTGCCCAGTTATCAGACTGGGGCAGAAAATTTTCTTTGTCTTGTATGGTCGTTGCAAGCAAGAGCCCACCTGAAGAACAAGGGAATATTTTTCAAAGTCAGCAAGCAGGAGCCCACCTGAAGAACAAGGGAATATCTTTCAAATTCAGCAAGCAGGAGCCTACCTGAAGAATAAGGGAATATCTTTCCAATTCAGCAAGCAGGAGCCCACCTAAGGAATAAGGGAATATCTTTCAAATTCAGCAAGCAAGAGCCCACCTGAAGAATAAGGGAATATCTTTCAAATTCAGCAAGCAGGAGCCCACCTGAATAATAAGGGAATATCTTTCAAAATTCAGCAAGCAGGAGCCCACCTGAAGAACTAGGGAATGTCTTTTCAAATTCAGAAAGCAGGAGCCCACCTGAATAACAAGGGAATACATTTCAAGTTCAGCAATCACGCACCTACCTGGATAACAAGGGAATATATTTCAAGTTTCGGCAATCAGGTACCCACCTGGATAACAAGGGAATATCTTTTCAAATACAACAAGCAGGCACCCACCTGGAAAACAAGGGGAGTACAATCCAATTTTAGCCTTTGATTTCAATATCTGATAACATGATGTGCCCAGTCACCATACTGGGGCAGAAAATTTTCTTTGTTTGTCTATTTTTGTTGCAATCAGGAGCCCACCTGGAGAACAAGGGAATATATTTTTAAGCATCGCAGTCAGGAGCCCACCTGGAGAACAAGGGAATACATTTTCAAGCATCGCAATCAGGAGCCCACCTGGAGAACAAGGGAATACCTTTCCAAGTATCACCGTCAGGAGCCCACCTGGAGAACAAAGGAATACTTTCCAAGCATCGCCAACAGGAGCCCACCTGGAGAACAAGGGAATACCTTTTCAAGCATCATAAGCAGGAGCCCACCTGAAGAATGGACACATATTTCAAATTATAGTAGTCAAAGCAACATCAGGAGGAATGGCAAAACTTCGTCAAGGCAACAACAAGAATTTCATTGGAAGAATACAAGATACAAGTTCAAGGCAACACAAGAACAAGTTTGAAGACATAGATAGGACTTTTTGTAATTCATAGCTTAGGATAATTTCTTTTTATCTTGACATGGTGTAATAAGGAGGTCAGCGAGCAGTAGCAGCAGCAACAGCAGTAAAATCACAACTCCTGGTAGTCCCAGCTACCAGAAATTCCTGAACTACACTGACCTGATTCTTGTTTAGCCCAGGATATGTAGGCAGCCTCTGAATCAGGGTGCGGTCAGCTCTTTAAAAATCCTTCACACGGAATATGCGAACGGACAAAAATCGCTCGTTTTCGCTCACTTATCTTTGCACGAAAACTCTTCGTGTTTTCGGGCAAAGAGGGGCAGCTGTGAGCACGTAATTTTTTCCCTAAGCAAATTGTTCCCAAATTTCAAAATAAAATAATTTCTTATTATTTTATAATTTTTTGTGAATTTTGTATTATTTTTTGGTAATTGTTGCATTTTATTGGTGCATTTTCATTCATACGAAAAATACAAAAATACATGTGGCATTTGTGTAGGAGTTAATTTCATATTTGTAGAGTTAATTGGTAGTTTAAAATTGTTTTC
>MU706739.1:178872-192532 GCA_026770625.1 Nicotiana glauca
CGAAAAGGAAGAATACACGGAGTTTTTAAGGGAATATGAAGACATATTCGCCTGGTCGTATGATGACATGACTGGTCTCAGCACATCCATTGTAGCTCACAAACTGTCAACAGATCCAACCTATCTGCCGATAAAGCAGAAGCTCAGGAAATTCAAACCCGACATGAGTTTGAAAATCAAAGAAGAGGTTACCAAGCAAGTCAAAGCCAAGGTTCTCAGGGTAGTAGAGTATCCGACATGGTTAGACAACATCATGCCAGTACTAAAGAACGATGGGAAAGTTAGAGTTTGTGTAGACTACCGGGATCTTAACCAGGCCAGTCCCAAAGATGACCTCCCCTTGCCGAACATACACATTCTTATCGACAACTGTGCCAAGCATTAGTTGCCGTCTTTTGTTGATTGTTTCGCCGGGTATCATCAGATATGGATGGATGAGGAAGATGCAGAGAAAACGGCTTTCATCACGCTGTGGGGAATGTATTGTTACAAAATGATACCATTTTTTTTGTATTGAAGAATGTTGGCGCCACCTATATGAGAGTCATGACTACTATCTTTCATGACATGATACACAAGGAGATTGAGGTATATGTGGACGATGTCATCTTCAAATCCAAGAAGGCTACTGATCATATGGAAGATCTGAGAAAGTTCTTCAACAGACTGAGGAGGTACAATCTGAAACTGAATCCCGCCAAGTGTGCATTCGGGGTTCCTGCCGGAAAATTACTGGGTTTCATCGTGAGTCATCGAGGAATAGAATTGGACCCATCAAAGGTCAAAGCCATTCAAGAATTGCCACCGCCAAAGAACAAGAAGGATGTGATGAGTTTCCTGGGGAGACTCAACTATATCAGCCGATTCATAGGTCAGTCCACTGTCATTTGTGAACCCATCTTTAAAATATTGAAGAAAGATGCTGCTACCAAATGGACTGATGATTGTCAGAAAGCCTTTGACAAAATCAAGGAGTACATATTAATGCTGCCAGTCTTGGTTCCGCCCGAGCTAGAAAGGCCGCTATTGCTTTATCTTGCGGTTTTGTATGGAGCATTCGGTTGTGTTCTAGGACAACATGATGAAATGGGGAGAAAGGAGTAGTCCATCTACTATCTCGGTAATAAGTTCACCCTGTACGAGGCCCGGTATTCTCTATTAGAGCGCACCTGTTGTGCTCCGACTTGGGTAGCTCAGAAATTGAGACATTATTTCTGTGCCTACACTACTTACCTCATATCAAGGATGGACCCGCTGAAGTATATCTTCCAGAAGTCCATGCCCACTGGAAAGCTCACCATGGCCATTCGCCACCTGGGAAATGGATGTCATTGGACCTATTGAGCCTACCGCATCAAACGGGCACAGGTTTATCCTGGTAGCGATTGATTATTTTACCAAATGGGTTGAAGCAGTGTCATACAAGGCAGTGACTAAGAAAGTTGTGGCAGATTTCGTCTGCGACCGTATTGTTTGCCGATTCAGAATTCCGGAGTCAATCATCACTGATAATGGCTCCAATCTCAATAGCGACTTGATGAAAGCAATGTGTGAGACATTAAAGATCAAATACAAGAATTCTACATCCTACAAGCCTCAGATGAATGGAGTCGTAGAAGCGGCCAACAAGAACATCAAGAAGATACTAAGGAAAATGATAGAAAAGCATAAGTAGTGGCATGAGAAGTTATCATTTGCCTTATTGGGCTACCGCACCACAGTCCGCACATCGACCGGGGCAACTCCCTACATGTTGGTTTATGGTACAGAGGCGGTCATCCCCGCCGAGGTAGAGATTCCCTCCTTGAGGATCATACAAGAAGCAGAGTTGGATGACGCAGAATGGGTAAAAGGTCACTACGAATAGTCGTCCCTTTATAGATGGGAAAAGGATGAATGCAGTTTGCCATGGTCAGTTGTATCAGAACAAAATGTCCAGAGCCTTCAACAAAAGAGTTAATCGAAGGAAGTTTACATCAGGGCAGCTGGTGTTGAAGAAAATATTCCCACATCAAGATGAAGCCAAGGGGAAATTTTCTCCTAACTAGCAAGGCACGTACATGGTTCACCGGGTTCTAACCGGAGGAGCCTTTAGTCTTGCAGAAAGGGATGGAGAAGTCTGGCCGAAGTCAATTAATTCAGATGCAGTAAAATGATACTATGTGTAACTACCTACGATTTCTTTATGATGTAATTTGAACTACGCCTGACCTAATTCCCGTTTAAGAAGGGATACATAGGCAGACCTATGGGTTAGGTCACAATTTAATAAAAATTTCATTTCCCCCTACTATTGGAACTGGGGCAGAATTTTGAGGAGGACCCTCAAAATTCTGAAGTTAGTTCTCAGCCATTTATCGCCAGGAATGCCACCTTAGTAAACTGGGGCAGAATTTTGAGGAGGACCCTCAAAATTCTGAAGTTGATTTTTCAGTCATTCAGGACAGCCGTCAGAAGTGCCAGCCCAGTAAACTGGGGCAGAATTTTGAGGAGGACCCTCAAAATTCTGGAGCGAGAGGTTGCAATCTCTTGAACCGCGTCGCAGTCGTTGGTTCATCTAAAGAAAATTATTTTCTACTTACATTATATTTACTAGATCATGCATAACTATTGTTCGAATTGCTGCTGTTTAGCAGTGCTACCCCAATGATACACAATGCCAGAAGCCAGGGAAAAATGAACTAACCTTTCCCCTTTACAAAACTCACGATTTTTCTTTGGATGCAGGCACTCGACTTGCAATATCGTCAGGTATATTTATGTACGTATACTTTCTCAAGAATGCAACTTCTCAGAATCATCACTTCTTCGTAATTGCTATCCATACACAACCTCCCCAACAGTCACGATATCGTAATCAACTATCAACTAAGAAATCTCACTACTATCCGTCCTTTTATATTCTTGCATTGCATAAGGCTACCTTTCTACCTTTCGAGACTAAACACTGTCTCCATTTGCATTTTCTTGCATTGCATAAGGCTACCTTTCTACCTTTCGAGACTAAGCACTGTCTCCATCTGCATTTTTTGCATTGCATAAGGCTACCTTTCTGCCTTTCGAGACTAAGCACTGTCTCCATCTGCATTTTTTGCATTGCATAAGGCTACCTTTCTGCCTTTCGAGACTAAGCACTGTCTCCATCTGCATTTTTCTTGCATTGCATAAGGCTACCTTTCTCCCTTTCGAGACTAAGCACTGTCTCCATCTGCATTTTCTTCCATTGCATAAGGCTACCTTTCTGCCTTTCAAGACTAAGCACTGTCCCCATCCTGCATTTTCTTGCATTGCATAAGGCTACCTTTCTGCCTTTCGAGACTAAGCACTGTCTCCATCTGCATTTTCTTGCATTGCATAAGGCTACCTTTCTGCCTTCTGAGGTTAAGCTCTACCTCCACTTGCATGGCTAAAATATCGCCACCTCTATTTGTATCGGCTGAAATACAGCCAGCTTCATCTAAATCTAGCATCGATAAAACATCGCCATTTGTTTTTTGTTTAAAGCCCTCGTATCGGCTAAAATATCGCCATTTATATTTATCCTTCTTTATCGGCTGAAATATTTCCAACTTTGTTTAATTCTCGGTATCGGCTGAAAGATCGCCAGTTCATATTTAAATCTCCATCATCATCTATACTTATGCTTCCGTCGGCTGAAACATCGCCATTTACATATTTTAACATCAGCTGAAACATCGCTACTTTATTTAAATTTATGTCGGCTGAAATATCGACATTTACACTTGTTTTTACATCAGCTAAAACATTGCTGCTTTATTTAAATTTCTGTCGGCTGAAATATCGCCATTTACACATTTTTTTACATAAGCTAAAACATCGCCGCTTTATTTAAATTTCTATCAGCTGAAATATCGCCATTTACATTTCTGCATCGGCTGAAATACCGCCAAATCTTGCATTTCATCGGCTGAAATATCGCCAAACTGTCCGAGGACGTCATTGTTCGGAGGCATCATCATCATAGCCCGAGAACACCATGTCATGGCCCAAGGACCCCACTTTATATCTTGGACATCATTATTCAAAGGCATCATGGTTCGGAGGCACCATTATCATAGCCCGAGAACGTCATTTCATATCCTGCGAATCCTTTATTTTGCGCTTCAGAGCCCAGGACGTCATCCTAACCGTCCGAAGACAGCATTCATGGTCCAACGGGAACTTGCATCACATTAAGTTTATGCACAATATACGCCCGTATTACTCACTTGCAGGTACACCGGCTAGCAATGGCCATCTTATCAGGAGCGATCCCGCTCCGGTTCCCGCAGCCGATCAAACGTCAAATACCTCTTGCCACCTAAACATCGTGTCCGTCTCTTTCGAATCTCTATCGGCATGTTCCGTCAATGTTTCCTAAACTACATACAGCCTGATTTTTGTAAAACCAGGTATATGTAGGCAACTCAGAAACCACAGCTCGTTCAAATTCTTGTCAAATCGCCGCTTCCGATCAAAATTGGCCATCATATCTTTACCCGACAACTCTTTCATCCTTCCCGGGTAAAGAGGGGCAGCTGTTGATACCCAATTTTTCCCTAAGTATTTTTCATATCCAAAATCCTTCCAAAATAACATATATGTGCATATATAAGCACACCCAAGAGTTTTGGTACTTTTCCAAAAATTTTAATAATTTTTAAACCAATTTATTACCTATTTTAATACAACAAAATCCAGTATTCATTTCCAAAATTATCATTTTTAGTGAATAACTTATTTCATTCTCATATTTACACCAAAATATAATTAAGGTGATTTTTGGCACATTTTTACGAATTTATTTGGTATTTTTAAAGCTAAATTGCATATAAGTGCAATCATAGCCTATTTTACTATTAATAGTATTTTATAATTGTAAAATTAATTCCAGTATTTTTCAATTAATATTTATGAATTATTAAGGGATTAATTGCTTTTGATTTTATCCCAAAGTAATTTTCACTATTTTTATAAAATTAAACAAAGGAAAATTGGTTATTTAAATACTAGACCCATCTATTTCAATTTTAGCCTCAAATTAGGTCCGATCTCAGCCCCAAATTCCCAACCCAATTCCGTTTAAACCTAACCCGTGACCCAATTCCAAATAACCCGACCCAGCCCCTTTTTTTATCCTGGCCATTGATCTCTGATATGACCGGCCCCTATTCGTCCCTTCCTTTTTTAATCCACACGACTACCCTAATTCTCTCATTTCTCTTAACTCGCCGCCCTCGAATCCCTTCTCCTCTCTGATTCTCTCTAAGACCTAAACCTAACCCTAGCTGCCTCCCTCCGGTTACCACCCAAAATCGCCTGAATTCATGGCTTCCAAAGCCATTGAAGGCCTGTACCTGCCTTCAATGGCTCTTGCATGCCTGTTGATTGAAGAATCGAAACCAGACCTCGAGGGTATTCACTCAAATCTTCACCTATTCAAAGATCCCGGTCATCTCCGGCTTTGCTCTGGTGGCTCTTGGTCTTTTGAGCCTGATTCTGATATTCTCTGGCTTAGATCGTGACTTTTCTAGGCTTTCTTGCTTCTAGGGTTCTTCTGAAACCCTAGCCTTTTGAGGTTCTCTTGATTTCTCCAGATCTGTTCTAGATCTATGTTTATTTTAAGGTTTTCAAACGACTTAGGGTTTTACTGATTTTACATGCTCTACTGTGATTATTATGTGTTTTCTTCTGCCTTTCTCTTATGACTTCCCCTACTGTATTTTGCACGATTTTTCTTTTAGTATGTTTTCATGAAGTTTTCTGGGAAATACATGTTTAAGGTCTCAGTCCCTTTGAGTTTTCTGAACTTATTTCATTAGTATTTCTTGCCTGACTTGCTTGTTTTCATCTCTAGACTCGATTAATGGTAAAAACCCTAGAATTTGGGGGTTTCATTCGAGTTTGAGGCCACTTGTTACATGCTTTGTGTGTTTCTCATCTCTAAACTTGCTTGGTTTCAAAACCCTAATCTCCGAGTTCCTGAAGTTGTTTCATCTTTGTTTCAACTTTGTTTCTCCATGTGGTTCTGACTTTTTGCTAAAATCTATAAGACCTTGTTTACTTGACTCTTTGGCATGCTTATGATACCTCAGTCCCCCTGTTACTAGATTAGCCTATACGACTATCATGTTTCGCTAGCATTACTGTTTCTCTTGTCATTATTTAACCTCACACGCCCCATGTTGTGCATTCTTTATATACACTGGTTGTCCCTCTAGAATTTTGGGACAGATTTCAAACTTCCTTGTGTAAGCATGATTGATTCTTTCCTTGTTTTATTTGAAAACTCTCTTTAACCTTTCGATTCCCTTATTTCTGACTTGGTTCATTAGTGATTTTGAATCCCTGATTCCCTGATTTACTATGTACTAATTGATTTACTTTGTTCTTGCCTTATTTACTTAACCATGTATTTCAAATTTTCTTTCCTTAATTAAAACCCCTATGTATTTACCCCTTATTTGTATGATATGCACAATATGTTTACTTGATCTCCTTCCTTAAATAATTTCTTCCCTTTACTGTTCAAATTTGAACTCCTTAATTAAAGGATTTTCTGCTACTGATTGATTCTAATTGATACATGATTATTTTCTTACCTTTGTTCCCTGCCTGATTCCAATCTACAAATACCTGCTCCTTTCTTAGCACACACACACGACCAACACTCGAGTCTTTTTCTGAACTCACACTCACACTCATAAGTATACTCTTGCTATTTGTATTGTGACCTGTTACAGGATTTCTGCTCTCTTTGCTTTCTGAAACTGGTATGTCCTAGTTTTAATTCTAGCCCTAACTCCAATGTGTTTACTTACCACTTCTTATGTCCATGTTTACTTTAATGTCTGAAGTATTTAATCTTTGTGTAATGTGTTCTCCCTATTTCTTGTAATGAATCTCATTCCTATATCCCCTTATGTGTTTTGAGCTATGGTTCAAAAACATGGCAATATAGCTGAAGTTATTGTCCATGGATATGAACTGGACCCTTTGGGTCCTACGCTTTTCAATTTCCCATCCCCATTCCCTTACTATGTGTGCTGAGTTAAAGCTCTGTCTTGACAGTATTCTAATTACTTCCCAGGCCATGGCTTGACCTTCAATAGGTCCTTACTCTCCAATGTTTGGCCAACGGGTTTGGTTAGGGGAGTGCCAGCCTACCTCATGGTTAGGTGTGACCACCAGCCTACCTTGGCATTCCCTACCCCCTCCCTATTGCACTTGCACTCATTCTCAGAACTTAAGTTCTGCCCCTCTCTTGTGAGCCTTGCCTTGGGACCCTTGAGCTCCCTCTGAAATTGGATACTTGAGGGTTGGCTCTTCCACACTGCACTATAACTCATTCTGATTAGCATCTTGGGTGTAAGCACTGATTAGGGTTCCTGAAACCCCTTGGATATCTGAAACACCCTAGATAAGAGAAGACCTTGGAAATCTGGATCTCGGAAGTGGCTCAATCTCATATTATTAGACACTAAGTCTGAATTAGGCTGTTCGGATGTAGCTGATAATTCCTGATGTACTTTTAATTTCAGTTGTATTCTTCTGTTCTGTAATAATTTGTATAAACTTATGGGGATTTAGTAAAAAAAAAAAGAGGGGGGAGGGGGTTATTTTTATGCACTAAGGATAGAAAATATGCCTATAGGGATTTATTTTTGATTTGTGCAACTTCACACGTAGAAAACATGTCTATAGGATATAACATTTGATTTCTACAACTAAGCATATAGATACCATGCCTATAGGGATTTGCATTTATGCATATAATAACGTCATTAGGCAAGCAATTAGGCTTAACAACAAAATTGTATATAGATACCATGTCTACAGTACTCCTGTTTAAAAGGTCCAAATCAGTTAACGCATAGAGAGCATGCCTATATGAGCTTTGAATCTGAGCCGTTTTCATTCATTAAAATTAGCATTCACCTTTTGAAAATAGTATTTACTGAAGTTCGTAAAGTAACAAATCTTTTCTAAATGAATCTGCATTTTTTTGAAACTCATGAAACTCATTTCCAGTTAGTCTGCATGTCCTCTGAAGTTCATTTTTTTTTCTATTAAACCTTTTTAAAACAGTACATGCTTTTTTCTGAAACTCCTTTTACTCTATAACCTTGCTTTATAATCCGTTTGTGTTTAAAATCAGTAGTTCCATCCAACAATTAGACTAAGGATTAATTACTCAATCAGATCAGTTTTAGACAACTACATTCGCGCGAGCCTAATGCCGACTTCCCGTCTAAAAAATATGTTGAACCAGTCCGCTCGTCGCTTTATTTAATCTAAGACTAAACCAGTACGTGCAAGACATGCTAAACTCTATGGCTTTATTTGATTTAAGGAGGGCTATTTGAGCCCTACTTGCTTATTTCCTTTTCCCTTTACTTGCTTTATGTGTTTTGATTGACGCCTTAGTATTTTGTCCTTTGAGAACTCCTTAAAGGCCCCAAACCCCTATCCCTTAGGACTAGTAGTCCAAATACCTCCGGGACTGATAGGATTGGGACGGGTACTAGCATGCAATAAGTAACGAGACATCCCACGCTTTAATACCTTAGCAGGCTGGGAAGGGTAGAATATGAATATGATGACCACGCGATAACACCACGTATATAAACGGTTACCGGGTGTTGTGTGGGGTGATCCATATTATTTATAAATGTAGAACCCCCCTCCCTTTACCTGTTTATTTTATTTTGAAAACTGCTTTTTTCTCAAATTTAAGCTTCTTTGACTGTTACTTCCTACAATTATGTAAAATTTCTCCCTCTTCACTCGTTTATTCTGAATTTTTTAAGACTACTTTCTTCGTAAAATTTCAGCTTCTTTAACTTCGTTTTAGTTTCAAATCATTTGCAACTATTATATGAAACCTTTGTATTCATAATTCTTGCTTGTCTACTTATGTTTGCTTGCTTAAAGTCACAATTGTAACATGGTCGGAAACCATACTAGTGGATCTTGAGGGGTGCCCACCTCCCCCTCGAGATAATTTCTAGCCCTTACCTAAACTCTGGTTCTTCATCTCAAATTCTTCCTTAAAGTGTCCTAATGCACTTAATCATTAGGTGGCGACTCTTCAATCGAAAAACCCAATTCCCAAACGGGAATAGAGTTATCTTCCCAACTGTCGTAAACCCGATTTCACCTTAGAAAAAAGGGGGCATCGACAAAAGGCAGGTACCAAAATTCGTTCTTTGATCCAGGGTCCCTTACTTTCAGGCCATAATAATATTAAAATATCTAATCTACTAAATGATAAGGGGTGGAACTGGAATAAAATTTCGTTTGAATTAGATCATAATATAAAACTTTTAATTGAAGCCACTTATGTATCTAAGTTTGAAAATAATGAAAACCAAATTTACTAGGGCTTAACACCGATGGGAAATTTTACTGTGTTCTCGATGTATACCAATTAGGAAAGATAGTTACAACAACCTAGTAATAATTCAACTACTTTTTTCTGAATTTGGAAGCTTCCTATTCTACCTAAAATTAAAAGTTTCATCTAGCTCCTAATAGGTTACCAACACGAATTTTCTTGAGAAATTTGAATATACTACAAGATGCAAGTTGCACTTACTGTCAACAGGAGGAAGAATCTATATAACACATCTTCCTTGATTGTACAAATGCAAAAAAATATTAGCAGGAATCAGGAATCGTGCACCATATTAATAAAATTAGGTGCTTATCAGTCACAAAAAGTTGGCTACATGAGCTGATAAGAAGATTTCAAACTTCCTTATAATATAAATCCATACACTTACTTATTGATAAGCTTGTGGAATATTTGGATAACACGAAACAAAAATATTTACAACATGACTCGCGATAACATTCATGTTAAGCTTACAACTCAGGAAACAGTTGAATTCTCATATTTGGCAGCTTTTTCTCACAAAAGAAAAAAAAAGAACTATGTCTAACATAAAATGGAGTCCTCCAACGAACAATATTTACAAGTTAAACACAAATGGAGCAAATTCGGCCACAACTGCTAGTATTGGAGGGCTAATTAGCAATTCCAATGCTGAATAGATATTGGGCTTCTTGGGGACTGCCCCATGGAACACATCCATTTCTGCATAATTGTATGCATTGACTTATGTAATAAAATTGGCATATGAGAATAATATAAAACTATTGGAGGTGGAGGTGGAGGTGGAGGTGGATGCAACAGAAGTTATCACACTATTAAACTCTGAAAATATTTCATTCTCTAACATGATAAATTGATGCAAGTACTTCCTAGGCTAGCTAGGTAATCCTATAGTGCAGCATGCGTACAAAGAACAAAACAGGGTAGAAAATCAATTGGCAAAGGTAGGCCATAATTTTGGAAACAACTATAGGCCAAGTGTTTTTAAAGATATCCCAATTTTTGTTGCAAACGTTTTTGAAAGACATGAATTGTATGGCAGCTCCTCCAACATGCCAAGGGAACGCTTGGCAAAATCACAGTGGCAATCTTGATCAGTCACCTTCGAATATGATAAGTTGTTGTGATGATATGTCACGACCCGGATTTTTCACCATCGGGAGTCGTGATGGCGCCTACTGTCGGAGTTAGGCAAGCCAAGCATTCAAACATTTTCCGATAACAACACAACTGTAATGATAATAATAAATATTTAAATAAAAGCGGAAGTCTTTTATAACATAAATAACTAGAAACCGAAAATGCGAAAGTGTAATATTTCCTCTATCCAAGACTGGAGTCGTTATCTCACGAACCACTAAAGAGTGCTACAAAGAAGTCTGAATAGAAAATACATAATGTCTGTCTCGATATAATGAAAACAAACTGAAAATATGGAAAGGGACATCGGCCAGTGAACGCCAGCTAGGCTACCTCGTAAGTCCCTGGACTGAAATCGGCTCCCGATCAATATACTACTGTTGTGGCCCAAAAGCTGCTCCGGTACCGTGATCTGTGCAAAAATTACAGAAGTGTAGCATCAGCACAGCCGATCCCATGTGCTGGTAAGTGCCTAGCCTAACCCCGGCAAAGTAGTGACGAGGCTAGACAGGACTACCAAATCAACCTGTGTAGTTCAATATATACATATATATATGCAATAAAATGAAAGAATACCGAAATTAAACAGTTAAAAAGGGAGGGAAGCATACTATGAGGGAGTACAATCCGGATATAAAGTCAACAACTTAAGTAAGAAACAGGGCAATAACAATAATTAACAAAAGCAGGAAAATCAACAGTTGCACGGCATCAACCTTCNGTAATCAAAACATGGCACGAAATGGCCCTTCGTGCAAATATAATCAAAATATGGCACGGAATGACCCCTCATGCAAATATAAGCAAAACATGGCACGGAATGACCCTTCGTGCATTATCACTCTTCCTCACCCAAACAACAATCACAGCCAAACGGGCGAAGGAATAAGCAAATAATAAGAAATGTCCCGGCAAGAGAAAACACAATTAAACAGCTAAATTCCAGCAAGGGAGCAACAACAACAACTTTCACATCCCGCAAAAGAGATAATCAATATACTCAAACTATCCCGGCAAGGGATTAATCATATCTCTTTCAATTTCTTTTATTTTTTACTTAATAGTATTTTTATCGTTCGAGCCAACGCTCCAAAGAATTCACAATTCATAACTAATCCTCATACTCTTCACATTATGTAGAATTCATCAATTAGCATGGAAGAGTCCCAAAATATCAGAATAAGTACAAACAAGGACCCACGGTCATGCTACATACCGGTGTATAGATACTCATCACCATGCCTATACACCATACTTGATCATTTAGCAATTATCAATTAATAACACTCTAATCCTATTCCCTCAAGCCAAAGTTAGATCAAACACTTACCTCAAATGCTTCAAAAATCCACTCAAGCCTCTAGTATAGCTTTACCCCATGAATTCACCATAAAACCGCTCGAATCTAGTCACAAATTACTTGAATCTATCAACAAATGCTAATTGAATCAACTTGAATGCATGAAAATGAATTTTCCAAAGTTTTAATCAAAAATTCCCAAAATGCTCCCGGGCCCACGTGGTCAAAACCCGAGTTTCGAACCAAAAACCGGTTATCCATTCCCCCACGAGTTCATATCTATGATTTGTTTTGAAATCAAACCTCAAATTGAGGTCCAAATCCCCAATTTTAAGAAAACCTAGGTTCTACCCAAAATCCCCATTTTCACCCATGGAAATCCTTGATTCTAAGATAAAAACATGTTTAATGATGTTAGAGATTGAAGAAATTAAGTAAAAGTTGACTTACAAATGATTTGGAAGAAGGTTTGTGCTTGAAAAATCGCCTATGGAGTTTGTGTTTTGAAAGAGTGAAGAAATGAGGTGAAAATTCGACTAAGTATTAATCTGCTGAGTCTCTGATGTCGCAATTGCGAACAGGGGTTCGCAATTGCGAACCCCAACCAAAAAGTGGGAATTGTGAACTCTGCTTCACATTTGCGAAGCCAGGCCATGAACGAGACCTTCGCATTTGCGAGAATGGTCTCGCATTTGCGAGCCCCTCACGTCGCAATTGCGATGGGAAACTTCGCATTTGCGAAACTAGGCAGGCCTGGGGACTTTCGCATTTGCGAGCCAAACCATTGCATTTGCGATAGTGCCCGAGTTTCCCAGACTTCGCAATTGCGAAGCAATGCCCGCATTTGCGAGCTCGCAATTGCGAGTTCTCCCTTCGCATTTGCGAGTTCTCCCTTCGCATTTGCGAAGATCACAGAAGCCAGCATACCAGATTTTCAAAAAAAAGAAAAATGCAATCCGATGCCTATCAAAAACTCACCCGAGCCCCCGGGGCTCCAAACCAAACATGCACTCAACCTCAAAAATATTGTACGGACTTACTCGTGCGATCAAATTGCCAAAATAATGTCATATACATCGGATTAAGCCTCAAAATCTATGATTTTCTTCTAAGTTTCATAAACTTTCAAATTTGGAACTTATAGTCTGAAACACGTCAAACGACGTCCGTTTTCAACCAAACTTGACAGGAAGCGCTTAACACATATTTAAGATCTGTATCGGGCGTCGAAACCAAAGTACGAGCCCGATACCATAGTCTTTTAATCAATTTTTTATTTCCAATTTCCTTAATAATTTCAGAAAAATAATTTCACAGAAAAATTCTTTTACTCGGGTTCTAGACCTCGAAATTCGACTCCGGGCACATACCCGAGTCTCATATTTTTCTACGGACCTTCCGGGACCGTCCAATCTCGGGTCCGTTTACCTAAAATATTGACCAAAGTCAACTTTAATCATATTAATATTAAAATTCACTATTTTTCACACAGAACTCATATATAAGCTTTCCGGCTATGCGCTCGGACTGTGCACGCAAATCGAGACAAGTAAAAATAAGGTTTTCAAGGCCTCGGAAGTACGGAATGAAAGAGAAAACCGGTGATGAACCTTTGGGTTGTCACATAGGCACACTAGGAATACCATGACAAACATAAAACGTTAGTAGTAATCTAGTACCTTGTAATAGTGCAATATTTTGTAATAGGTAACAACCTATGCACCACTCCTCTGTACGCATTACTTAGTTTTTTATATATATATATATATATATATATATATATATATATATATATATATATATATATATATATATATATATAT
>MU706740.1:2571-17048 GCA_026770625.1 Nicotiana glauca
GGTGGTGGGAAGGAGTGGTTGGTTGGCTGATGGGAAATGCCGCCTCAGTGCGTTAGGAATTGAAACTCGGAAACTGGTTGACATGATTCGACCGAAGGCAGACATGTTTGAGAACTCGGTAAAGACGAAGACGCTGCAACGGAAAGCTATTACTCTATTCTCTGTCACTAAGGCAACTTTCCTACTGTCCTTTATATATACTTATATTTTTTTATTTTTGTTGTTTTACAACTTTTCTTTTGGCTTTGTAATTTATGCTATGCTAGTTAATCTTTCCCACGTCCCAAATTTTAATTTTGAGTATAGGGTACCATGCGCCTTGGATTGGATTTTGGAATTTCGGTCCAAAAAAATTGTTTTTCAAATTTAAAAAATCATAATCCAAACCCAAATAAATTAATTTGATTGGTTCAATACTTTTGCAAGTTTAGTGTCAAATTAATCGATCAGGATAAGGTTTGCGTACACACTACCTTCCTAGACCTCATTTGTAAAATTGTACTAGGTATGTTGTTGTTTGTATGGGTCAAAATCTAACCACACGTGGATTAGCACTAACAGGAATGGTAAGAGGTTAACTAAGTCGTGGTCGTACCCACAAGATGTAATAACATCGAGTACCTCAGCCACTGCCGAGATCGAGTCATCAAAAAGCCTGTATGGCGAAGAAAATAACATGGTAGCTGAGGGAGACGACATGAGGTACAGTCAAGGGATGAAGACACTCAGGTTAAGGACTGATGAACAAAAGAGAATATTGATAATATATAGAGGAGGTGGGAAGACAAGTTTTCCTCTCTCAGAACGAGAAGAAGAGAAGAAAATCATGAAGGGTTTAAATAGGGAAGACAAATCTCTTTAATAATATTTGTGAATCAATAAAGTTAGATCTCGTCATCACCTATGGCATTCCATCTTTGTCACGATCCCAAACCCGGTTGTGATGGCGCCCAGCACATTGCTAGGCAAGCCCGACCAATCACACACGCATTCCGAGCTATCAGCTCACATTCTTTGTTAAAAATCATTAATAACGAGGCAATATACGAAGTTTAGCAAATGTATATAAAAATAACCTAATAACTAGTACATACAACCTCCCACAGATCTGGGGGGTCACGAGTCAAGAGCCTCTACCGAATAGCATAGTAATAATACTGAATACATAATAATCTAAATACGCGGAAATGTCAAAAACATAGAAACAATGGAGAAGGCGGGTCCTGCGGATGCCATGCAGCTACCTCGACAAGCTCTGGAATATGCTCTGAAAGCAGCTAAATATCAACCATGTCCTGAGGTACCTGGATCTGCACGCAAGGTGCAGGGAGTAAAGTGAGTACTTCCAACTCAGCGGTAATAGACATGTATAATGATATTGAAGGCAAGAAATTCCAAGATACCACGCAGTAAAGCTATAACAGTGTTTCATTCCCTTTTTAACAGTATAAATCTCAAGGAAAACAGTAACAGAAAGAGCAGATAGGTATAAATGCATGGATACAATGCAAATGCACGTGAATATGACGCTACGGTGCGTAGCCTGATCCATTTGGGTGCTCACTGCGGGGGTTCAGACTCCTGAGGTGATCCTACAGCCCAAGCGCAATATCATAGTAACATATGCTGCGGTGCGCAGCCCGGTCCACTATCAGTCCAGCTACATGTATGCAAGCCTCACAGGCCCAGATAACTTACTGTTTTTAGTTCCGTTTAACAGTAATTATAGAATTAGGTGTTCAGAAATCTCAGAATTTGCAATTCACATTTAGACAGTGATTGGACAGATATCATGAAAATATGCTATAATCATAGAAACAGTGATAACGATTCTCACCGGATCCAAATAACCGCCACGCAGTCCAAATATATCCATGACCATCCAAGTAGGAGGTTCACCGGCTTATTTATAGCCAACAACACTGTACAATGCCATCGATCGGACTAAGTGATAGTCCCCAATCACAATCGACCCCGCACTCACCGTAGAGTATGTGTCTCGCCTCAATACAGCGTCACAAAGTGATATACCGGGGTTTCAAACCCTCAGGTCATCATCCACATCTATTACTCACCTCGAACCGGCTCCGAAACTAGTCAGCAATGCCTTTTCCTCTAGAATCGACCTCCGCGGTTGCCAAATCTGATCAAAACCAATAGGAATACATCAAAATAGGCTAATGGAACATAACCCAATCGAATTAACTCGAAAAACACCCAAAAATATGAAGTTGGAAAAACCCGAGCCCCGGGACCGCTTCTCGAAAATTTATGAAATTTACATTTTCGGAATCCTCGTCTCGCCACGAGTCCATACATATAAAGTTTATCAAAATCGGAGTCCAATAGCCCCTTCAAATTCTAAATTTTCAATACCAAAATCAAGCCCTAATTCTTCCAATTTCCACCAAATTTTCAGAGATTTAGATGATGATTCTACAATAAAATCACGTAATTAGCTCATAAAACTTACCTCCAATCGAAACCTAGGAGAAATCCTCTTACTCTCTCGTCCAATAGCTCCAAAACGTGCCCAACAATGGTGGAAATTGGTTTTTGCTCGCGGATGTTATGTTATAAAACTCTTCTATCCGCCCAGGTATTTCCTCTATGCGATCGCATCCTCTCCCCTGCGATCGCACTGAAAAAACTTTTCAGGCCTCCAAAATGACCTATGCGATCGCAATAACCACTACGCGATCGCATTGCTTAACAATCCAACGCTACGCAATCACATTACACATTCCGCGATCGCACAATACAAAATCCCCTAGGAACCCCTGGTCCATTACACTATGCGATCGCATACCAACACCTGCGATTGCAGAGAACAAACTTCACCACTTATGCGATCGCACTGAATAAAAATCAAAGCCTCCCCAAGCCTTCTATGAGATCGCAACAGAACCCCTGCGACCGCATTGAACAAAAACCTGCAACTTTATGACAATAAAAATCTGATCTCTTAGCTAACCAAAAATGATCCGACTGAACCCCCGAAATCACCCCGAGTCCCCCGGGACCTCAACCAAAACAACCAACCTACTCCAAAACATGATACGAACTTGTTCCAATCATAAAAACACGTACAAAAATTATCAAATCATGGCGGATTCAAGCCTAAGTTTTAACTATAACTTCCGAAACCAACATTCAATAAAAAACCCGACCAAACGATGTCCGAATGACCTGAAAATTTGCAGACATATCCAAAATCACCTAACGAAGCTACTGTAACTCTCTGAATTCCATTTTGACTCCCAGATCAAAATCTCAAAATTCCAACTTCGCCAATTCCAACTTCGCCAATTCAAGCCTATTTCTACACCGGACCTCCAAATTCAATTCCGATCGCTCTCCTAAGTTACAAATCAACCCCTGAAGCTAACCGAATCACCGAAATTCACATCCGAGCCATCTAACCATATAGTCAACTTCCGATTGACTTTTCTAAAATCAACTCCCTTCAAAGAGGCTATATGCCTTATTTTCAACCAGAATCAATTCAATTTCACCCGATAGACTCTAATACTGATATAGAAACATGAAGCAACACAATAAGGTGAAAACGGGGCGGTAAATCACGTGACGACGGTCCGGGTTGTCACAATCTTTTTTTGGCTTAATCGCTGCATCATGAGATAATATGTTAAAAATGTAAGCCAATCACTTATGTTTGATATCTTATAAAGTCTATAAGCTTGATTATATCTTATTCTCTTATTCAATGTGCTTTGATCTAGAGTTAATTATTTCTGGCTAAGCCTTTACCTTATCATTAATTAGTTTAACAAAAGGTTTATCACTTTTTGGTCAAACAATATGGCGCTGTCAGTAGGGATTTCTTAGCCAAACTTTTAGTTTCCGTTAGATCTAAAACCAGCTAAGTATCACTTCCAGGCTATCATAGCCTCACAATCTCAGTGCAAACACCAAATCGAAAAAGTGATAGATAAGCTTTTAAGATAACCGAACCAATCTAGGTCAGATCTCTGCTTGAAGTTGAAATTATGTTAGATGCCTATGTAAAACCCACGCCTCATCTGCAGCGATGGGTTTGGAACGCCATAGGCATGTTTAAAGTAGGGTCACGGTCACAACGCACTCAGCATGACCGCAATCCCATTTGACGCTCGCCTTACATACCGACCTGTACTCCCACGTTTTAGGGAGAAATGATGGACTACTGTGGGATTCTGTGAAATAACGGGCGTATCCCGCTTTATCTTCGTACCCATACACTATGTGATTTATGAACAAAGTATGACATGTTCCCTTATTGTTTGTGCATATCGGACGAGATCAGATTGGGACACGATCCTGATATCCCAACGGGAAAGGTAAGTCCAACCCACGAGAAGCCGATGCACGACCAACGATGAAGCCAAACATGACTGCCAAATCTGAAACCGCCATTCGAGTACTGGGAAGCGATAGACCCTACAACGCCTTTTCCCCTTTCACCGACTTACGAGCCCAAGGTAACATGCAATTTCGTTTGGGTTTAACTTGTCACGCTCTCTTTTTGGTTTAGAACATGAACACGAGCATTCTCACAGGTACTCGAGCAAGAAGCGAATTGCCACCAAACATACCAGGAAAATGTTCCGTACCATACCATATCGCAAGCATAGACCGAGCAAATCCCTCTAGGTCGTGACATACTATAAATGATTGACAAGACGACATTATTAAGAAACAATCTCCAAAAATCGGGGACTAGGCGATGGGCCCATGAAACACGCAATATTCTCCAATAAAAGGTAAGTTGAACGGACCGGAACTCACCCCGATGCACGGTAATCTCCAACGAATGCAAAATTAAGCAAGTTGGGAGTCACCCTGACGCACTATTAAACAATACGACAACGAGCAATATTCTCCAATAAAAGTAATACAATAAGTTACGATTTCGACCTTGCTCGAATTAAAACCCTTACGGCCATCAACCATCGCTAAGCGAAAGTAAAGTTCGATCCCGCTCGAATTTACAAGGGGTTACAATTTTGACCTCGCACGAATTAACACCCTTACGGCCATCGGCCATCGCCTAATAAAAGAAAATTTGACCTCGCTCGAATTTATAACGGATTACAATTTTGACCTCGCTCGAATTAACACCCTTACGGCCATCGGCCATCGCCAAGCGAAAAGAAAGTTTGATCTCGCTCGAATTTACAAAGGGTTACAATTTTGACCTCTCTCAAATTAACACCCTTACGGTCGGCCATCGCCTAACGAAAAAGAAATATCGACCTCGCTCGAATTTACAAGGGATTACAATTTCGACCTCGCTCGGATTAACACCCTTACGGCCATTGACCATTACCAAGTTGAAGTAAAAATTCGCCCACCCGAATTAACAAATCAAAGCTTGACCCCGTCACACTCATAGTGGGGCATAATTCGATCTCACGCGAGCTCACCCCCTTCCATCACTAAATTCAACCACGTTCGAATATACAAGTCAAGGTTCACTTCGCCCAAGTTAGCAAGACTAAATTCGACCACGTTCGAGTATACAAGTCAAGATTGACTTCGCCCAAGTTGGCACTTTTGAGTTCGACCTCGCTCAAATATGCGAGTCAAGATTGACTTCGCCCAAGTTGGCAATTCTGAGTTCGACCTCGTTCGAATATGCAAGTCTAGATTGATTTTGCCCAAGTTGACAATTCTGAGTTCGACCTCGCTCGAATATACAAATCAAGGTTGGTCCACCCAAGTTGGAAAAACAGAAGTTAACCCCGTCCGAACTTGCAAGTCCAAAGTGACTTCATTTGAGCTTACACAACGAAATCCGACTTTGCTCGAATCAAGCAAACTAGATTCGCCATCATTTGAGCTCCCAATTAAAAGTTCAAGGACCCCACGCAAAGAAATCTGAAGATCTTCTCCCAAAGAAAAATAAATTAATAAAGAAATGGGAGAGAGAAAAAGAAAGCCAAAAAGTACACAAACACTGGCGAAGCAACTATTTTATTCAAATATACATGCACAAAAGCCACACCTTACAGAAGACCAAAACAGGCCCTCAAGAAAAAGATGAAAATACACAACAAAAGAACAAAAAAAAACTAGGTACAAAAGTTGCAAAAACATTTCACTTGGCGTCATCCCCACCACCGTTCTCCCAGCATCATCACCATCAGAAGGAAGTCTGTCCTCAAAATTAACTCCCCCACCAGCCTCCAGTGTCGCCGAGTCGTAATCGCAGGCAGTACGAGCCTCGCATGCTTTCGCCGAGCATATTCAAAGACGGCCTTATGAACGGTCCCCGCCTCACACAAACCCTTATGTATATCATGTTAGGTATCATTATGGACCCATAGCTCAAACAAGCGGCACAAAACAATAGCCGATGTAGTCTCTTCAAGGGGAGCTTGAGCCAATAACTGCTCCTTCTCAGCTTCAAGAGCCACAACTCGTCTACCATGCTCTAAGCATCCCGATCAAGTTCACCAATCCGCTCCTCGAGCCATACCTCCCTCAGCGTGGTTGTCGCCCTCTCAGGTTCCTGCTCGAATTTGAGGATGCAAATAGTGCCTTCTAGTTCCACCGCCCTCGCTAAAGCTGACACTCAAGCACCCTCAGCTTTTTCCAACTCAACCACTTTCCTTTCCATCTCATTCACCTTCTCTTCCCATTCTGCACTAAGAGCATCGACTCTAGTGGGGCCTTGTTTAAGTTCAGCTCGTAAAGATAGGACCTTTGCCTGAAGGTCTTTGCATTCCGCGACAACCCTTTGGCCGCCTCGAGCTCCTTGTCCTTGGCATGAAGTAGCCCCTCAAGCTCGTTACATCTGCGGGTAGACCGCATCAGCTCCTTATATCTTTTCTCCAATTCCTCCTTAATGGACTGGACGTTAGCGCATGTTCTGAGCTGCTCGTGCATTTTATGGCACCTGTTGTGATACCGCTGGTACTTCTTGACCATCTTCAGAAAAATCTCGGCATGCTTCTCAATCATACGAGCACTCTAGATCTCCATCATATCAGTGTATAAAAAACAAGAAAGGAGAGATCAAGTCAGTGTAATAACGCAGGTCACAAAACCAAAAAAATAATCAAAGGGGGACTCACCCTTAACACCATCTCGACCACGCCGCGTGACAGCCTAGAATCGCTGACTTCCTGAAGGGATTCGCTTTTAGTGGAGGAGCATAAAAGATTAAATTACGGCACCAGGTCCACCGTATCTTGTAACAGGTTGAGATCTGTCAGAATTTCAAGTATACGGGAAGGGAACTCTGCCCTTACCACAGTTCAGGTAAAGCCCTCCTTGAATATCCTGATATCCTCAGGATCAACACTGGATTTGGATTCATAAACCTCAACCACGATGCCCTTTCCTCTATCACTGGCCAAAGCCGGGGTGCGGTTCGGCTGAGATGACGATGGCCTGCTCGGAACAACAACATCGGCCTCAAAGCTCTGTCCCTCCATTGCAATAGCCTTCTAAATGCTCACTACAGGCGTCGCCTCCACATCCAAACTGGAACTTTTGCTGGTCTCAGGTGCCGTTGAAATAAGGTCACCCTCCAAATGTATTTAGGTTAAATAAGCCCCTTCAAACACTACCCTTCGCCTCTTCGATTGGGCCTCTCCACTACCGACGCGAGAGGACTCGCCCGTTAAATAGACTGCGGGAACCGGAGTCTCCAATTGGGGAGCGACCTCCAAATGTACGTCTTTTACCGCGGGTGCAGTTCGAAGAGCGACCGGACCCTCTATGCCCTCGCCTGCAGAAGCTCTTGGTGCGAGCCGGGTAGGGAGTACCGACCGATGAAACGCGAGCGAAGGAGCCCTCGTCCTTCTCACTCCTCTTCGGCCTGTCTGTAAGAGAGGTTTTGATTACATAACTACCAAAAAAACCATAAAGTATAGAACAAAGCGAAACAATAACGAACAAACTCACTAATAAGTGGCTTGCGCCCAAACTTCTCCTGAAAAGATGCCCACTTACGGATCCCCACTGTGTGGAGATAATTGTGCTCACCCATTCATATGTGAAACTAGCGGGGGAGGTAATCTCTCGGCTACAAAAGAAAAAGCAAATCCTCAGTGAAGTCGTTAAAGGGATACGAATAATGACCATCTTTAGGAAAATTACACGAAGTAAACGGAAAGAGGAACTTACGGGTGAAATTCCACGTCTCAACAAACCTTGCCGGGTTTGATACAACGTGCTCTGTCCGGACGTAGAAGTAATTTTCCCAGAAGCAAAGTTTAGTCTTGCCATCCATCTTCACCACCAAAATTTTGGTTCCTCGATGGCGCATATGAATAATCGTACCCCGAAGAAAATAGGGGGCGAAGAGGTGGAGCATGTGACTTACAGAAACTCCTCGGCCGGCCACTTCTGCGTACTTGATGAGCATGAGGAAAAGCTTATAGCATATGGATAGAGCTGAGCCGAGAGCACCTCATAAAAACGGCAGAAATAATCCAACAAAGAATGAAGAGGAAGGGTGTACCCGATGACAAAGGGATACACGTAAAATGTGCAGTAGCCTGGGCGAAGTAGGTGCACTATATCCTTATCGGTGGGCACCATTTCAATTTGATCGGGGATCCCCCACTTGGCTTTGAACGTTGTGATCACCACAGTATCCATCGTGGAAGGAACGCGCTTCGGTTCGTCTACGAAAAGGTTGTTAAAATCGGTCCTCGCCTTCCCTGGGTGGGGAACTATCTCATCCATTGTCAGAAACCCCTCATCTTCCACCACTTCCACTACCTCTTCGAGTAAGGGTACATCGTTTTCTGTCACCGGAGCACCTATAACTTTATCAGAGCGAAATAAATACTAGCTATTTGTTTCTTTGATCGAAAGAAGCAAAGATGATGAATGAAAATGGCAATGGAATCCTAGCAGAAGAAGAGATATGAGAGACTAAGGAAAGAGGATAAGACTTGTGAAATTCTCTCTTAAGAAATTGAAATACGTAACATTCAAATAAGGAGCTCCCCCTTTATTTATAGGGATATAAATGCCCTAAGCGGGAAAAACAAGAGCCGCCAGTTAGAAAATTGAAAGCGCACAGGAAACGATACAATACCTAGAAAACATGCGCCATAATGATGCTGGGGAGTATTAATGACTCCATGAACTGACGTGACAGTCCAATCTTGAACTAACGTAACGGTCCGACGTGATCCTCGAAGCATCACGTCATGAGATTCTCTCCCCTCGCATAGAGCATTCAGATTTTTCCATTTTGGAATCAATAGGGTCCGCCCATCGAGCTCGCCAATAAGCGACCCCAACGGGCGGAGGGACTAATTGTATGGGTCAAAATCTAACCATACGTAGATTAGCACTAATAAAAATGGTAAGAGGTTAACTAAGCCGTGGTCGTACCCACAAGATGTAATAACAATAAGTACCTCTACCATTGCCGAGATCGAGTCATCAAAAAGCATGTATGGCAAAGAAAATGTCATGGTAGCTGAGGAGACGACATGCGATACAGTCAAGGGATGAAAGCACTCTGGTTAATGAGCGATGGACAAAATGGAATATTAACAATATATATAGGAGGTGAGAAGACAAGAGAGGGGGGTGTTTTCCTCTCTCAGAAGGAGAAGAATAGAAGAAAATCATGAAGGGTTTAGATAGGGAAGACAAATCTCTTTAATCATATTTGTGAATCAATAAAGTTAGATCTCGTCATCATCGTTGGCATTCCATTTTTTTTTTGTCTTAATCACTACATCATGGGATAATATGTCAAAAATGTGAGCTTATCATTTATGTTTGATATCTTATAAAGTCTATAAGCTTGATTATATCTTATGCTCTTATTCAATGTGCTTAGATCTAGAGTTAATTATCCTTGACTAAGATTTATCCTTTACTTTATCATTAATTAGTTTAACAAAAAATTTAGCACTTTTTGGTTAAATATTATTGTTGTTATTGTAATTTCAAATTTATAGGTTTCGAATTCGTGGTTTGAGCCTAGCTACAAGTTGAGCTTATTCTTTTTTTTTTTTCTATGAAAATGAACTTCCAAATAAAATGTTTACGTCCAATTACATTAAGCATTCATTATTTCCCACCATAATTGATGTCGGGAAAAAGTGCATATATTTAATATTATTGCCTCATATTCTAAGTACCTTTTAATCGTCTTTTGAGTATAAATTATATTATTTTGTGCTTAATATTATATTTTAACTGTGTAGGAATAAAGCGGTATGAAGATTAAGAAATTTGGAGCAATATTAAATAAAATATGAAAGAAAAAAAAGAAAAAAAAAATAAAAGAAGAAGACAAGCCCCCCCAAATGAAAGACAAAGAAAACAAAGGAATTAGAAAAGGCAAACAAAAATTTAATACTTCAAGGAAGGAATTGAAAACGTGAAAATGTTTGTTAGGATCGGGAACCCGGGTAGTGCGAAATTTAGCCAAACAACGTTATAATGACAATAACAAAGACAATGAAAGTTGATAACAACGATAATTAAAGCATATAAAGAAGACACAAATTTAACGTGGTTCGGTCAAAGTGACATACGTCCTCAAGCGGAGAGGAGTAATTTCACTATACCAACAAGAGTACAAAAGAGCGTACAAAATTAGAGTAAACACTCTAATTAATCCTATATACCCCAAGAGAATAACCCCACAAGATCACTCCAAAGAAAGGGTTCACACAAGTGCTTCCCAACACTTAACTCTCATACAAAATACTCTTAATAAAAGGAAGAAAGGAAGAAACAAGAAATGAAGACTCAAGTCTTGTTGGTGTGAACTAATAAACTTCCCTTTTATAGGCAAAAAAGTCTTGTACTCTTAGGTGTAAAAGAAGAGATACAACTTGTACAAATGATGTCCACCACAAAATGCAATATATTTGGGTCCCAAAGATTATTGTCAACAAAGTCTACTTTGCAAGCATGCTTATGTGAGATGGCATCCATTAGCCAAAATATTGGCCATAATTACAATGTTTCTATTTTCAGCGCCAGGACCAGCACCTAGCGCTGGCCTGGACTCTGTGCTGCGAGGGTTTACCAATTTCGTTCGGGACATGGTTATTTTGGCCCTACACGACCCTAACTCATATAAAAGGGGTCCTAAATCTAATTTAGAGAATATTTAACATACTTTGAAGGGAGTTTCACGTGGAGGAACACACCACGCTTGAAGGAGGCTTCTAACTAGTTTTTCTTTTCTTCTCTTCCTTTAATTTCATAGTTTATTTGTTTTAGAGATTTTGGTGCTACATGAACATTGTAGTTTGAAGCTTGAATTCTTCTTATTATTTTATCATATTGATTTATTTATTCAATATTGCGCTTAATTATTTGATTGTTTGATCACCAATTGAATACTATTTACGAATCTAAGATTGAACTCGGGAGAGAAAATTCTAGATTGCATATAAGATTGAGTAGAGCAAGATCTTAACTCTTAGGGGGGAGCGGATTTGCGATTAGGATAGGAATATACCTAATAGCCTTGCTTGGTTATTATATGAAAATTATAAATGTGTTCTTGTTAATCCTAATTCCATAGGAATATAGGCGTTATGTTAGCTTGAATATGCGAGTTGTACTTCGGGAGAAGGCTACGAACAATATTAACCATATCAACCAATAAACTAGATAAATTAATTAGATGATTTAAGTGTAAAACTCAACGGGATTGTTAGCTAACCCATAGCTCTAGAATATTCACTCACATTGAATCCGTCTCTGTAATTCGCCAACTTGTTTTCTTTAATTAATTTGTTACTCTACATGAATTTTAGTTAAATACTCATACTTTAGAAATCCCTTGAATTGATAAATTGTTTGGTTTAATTTAGTTGATAGTTAATCGCAAGTCCCTGTGGGTACGATATCTGGACATACAATCTTATATTACTTATCGACCACGTATACTTGCATGTGTGGTTGGAAGCAATAAGTTTTTGGCGCCGTTGCTGAGGACTTAGAAATTAGCTATTCTACTAAATTAGACTTTTACTATTATCTTTACAAGCTTTTTTTTTTTTTTTTGTAAATATTTTTAATTTTATAACTATTTGATTGATTTTTCTCTTAGTGCGTTTCTAGTTCTCTCAGCATGATATATGCGGATGAAGCATACCGAGATAAGATTATAGATGAAGACACATGGTTGACGAAAGATTTTTATGGCCCATATTTTTGGGTTTGTCATGACCTGACATTTTGGAAGTCTGAATTTGAATATGGGAGTTAGGGTTGGTATTGTGATGAACAATATCGATTAAGAGAATATGCGCAATGGCGTTATTTGCTAACAACGTTATTAAATGATTGGTCTAAGGAGTGAGTTGATCTTGCACAAGAAATAGACAGGTTTAGCTTGGCTATGCGGAACTTGGGTGCAGATATGCATGCAAAGGTTGATGAATGTAACGCCCAACAATTTAGTGATAAGTTGTGTGAAGCTGAAAAAGATCTTCTAGACCAAATTGAAGAGGTAAAACGAGAATATCAATTATTAGATAAAAATATTATTAATGATGCTAAGGTTGGCGAAGAGTGTAAAATTGAGGATGTCAAAAATAATGCAATTTTGGAATAGGAGCATATTGAACCTCATTCTAAACACTTTTCAACATTGTGTTTGGTTGGTGACATGGGAATTGATCCAGCCGAGCATATGGAGGAGTCAATGGATGAGGAATAAAGTATTTATATTCTGAAATTTGCAATACCGAGGAGGCAAAACGATATTTCTCACTTAAGGGCCAAGAAGTGCAAGATTCGATATTATTTGCTTGGTTCCTTTATTTTTACACCACCGCCCCATGAACGTGATAGAAAATTTAATACAAAATTGGGAGCACAATTTATATCCTCAAAGTGGAAGGAAAAGTGGTAAAAGTGGTGAAAGTGATGGCGTCGTGCCGCGACGTTAAATCAGGTGCTTGTTGGGAGGTAACCCAATTTTATTTTTCTTTTTTTTTTTTTTTACTTTTGTTTTTTCTTTATTGTGTTATTATTTGTAGTTTTTGTATGTTGTAGAAGTACGAGCATGGAGTCAAAAGCCAATATGCATGTGCAAAAGCGAGCAGGTAGTTGAAACCAAGTATGAGTTGCCCGCACAAAGGATTATACCTGGGAGAAGTCTGAGTATCTCCTAAGCTGCTAATTCTTCGGCCTTTGGCCTACCAGGGAGTTTTTTTTACCCTCTTGTTATGTTCAGTGCGCATTGATGACATTGCACAATTATAAGTATCGGGTGAAGAGATTGTTTGAGTGATTTTCTGTGCTATCTTAGCTTAGTTGAAGTACTCAATCTTAGTGTAGTAGTTTTGTTATAAAAAAAAAGAATGAAAAAAGTAAAAAAAAAAATGAGGACTTTTCCTGATGACGGATTTTGTGGACAGCTTTCTTGAGGGATTAAGGTCCAATATTTTTTTTTCTTTTTAGTTAATTTTAGTTAGATAATAATACCCCTTGGTTTTTCTTTTTGCATTGGTTCTTTTCCACGGGATGTAACTTGAAACGGGTAGTTTTTTATTTTTATTTTTTGGATTAGATTTTTTTAGGAGTAAAAAAAGAAGAAGAAGAAAAACTTTTGTTACTTGTTTGTTTCTAGCATATTTAGGCATGAGCTTGAGTAGTACTTTCCTCTGAGTGCTTGAGTAATGAATAAAATAGCAGACTTTCTGACACCTATGCTCAAGGTCGGGAGAAGTCTACGAGCAATATTAACCATGTCAACCAATAAACTAGATAAATTAATTAGATGATTTAAGTGGAAAACTCAACGGGATTGTTAGCTAACCCATAACTCTAGAGTATTCACTCACATTGAATTCGTCTCTATAATTCGCCAACTTGTTTTCTTTAATTAATTTGTTACTCTAGATTAATTTTAGTTAAATATTCATACTTTAAAAATCGCTTGAATAGATAAATTGTTTGGTTTAATTTAGTTAATAGTTTATCACAAGTCCCTGTGGGTACGATATCTGAACTTACAATCTTATATTACTTATCGACCACGTATACTTGTGTGCATTTAGGAGCAATAATAATTGGAATTTTTACCTACCTATACCATACATGAAACTTTATTACCCTAAATGTGCATAGTTTGTTAATTACCCGTCAGTCCATGTTTTACTTACAAATTTTATACCATTTGACTATTAGGCATTAAAATGGCAGAATATTCCCTAAAAAAAGGGCTAAAATTAAGAAGAGAATCTTGGTGTTAATTGATTTTTTTAATTTTGATCTTTCTCTCTTATAGCCTCTGCTCTTTCTCGTTGTTCTCCTTTCTTCATTTTTTTTTTCAAATTTTTTGTCCGTTCCCTCCCCCTTCTCAATCTTCTTTCTTTTTTGTTTTGCTTTTTTTTTTGGCTCCCTTCTTTTTTCTTACGTTCCTCTCTCCCTTTTCTTTCTTTTGCTTCTTTTTTTTTTCTTCTTTTACGTTTTTTCCTCCCTCTTTTTTTCTAGAATTACAATTCAAAGTCTCGAGAAAAAAA